>RDPX01000187.1:1156476-1178196 GCA_003991215.1 Morbakka virulenta
CTACCTTGACGCTTATGGTTTTGTTTAGAAATAATATGTTATTTAAACGTTGTTAATCTTACGAAAGATGTTAGAACTTCAAATAAAAATGCTATGACAATACATTGTCAAAAAATAGAAGATTTAAAAAGAACAAAAAAGAAATTTATTCTCCGGAGAGGAATCGAACACTGGTCTCCCGCGTGCCAGGCGAAGATACTCACCACTCAGGGCGTCCAAGAAGGCAACCTCCACGTGGTGACGCCTGGATACTGATTAGCTAGTGAAAACTGTCATAAAATACCGAATAGGAAGTGATTCTGAAGCCTCTCCCAATCAGTGAACATAAAAGACCCATTAATATTATGAAAGTAAGAACAGAAAATAAACAATTTACCATTGTTGATGATATTTGTAAGAAAACACATTTGGCTCTGTTGGCTGTTGATTGTGATACAATGTCTTGTTTGTCGTTTTGATCATTGTCCTTTATTATTTTTGCTTGCATTGGCAATAAAGCTCTTAAAATGTTTTCCTCGTCACTTTCGTTTTAATGAATAACATTTTTGTCCATTCCCAAACTGTTCTTCCTTTCAAAGCTATTGATGACTTCCATTGCCATATTAGAAACTAAATAATGTGAAAGTATTAACAGGATTATCCACACAATCGCCATTACTAGTCCTATGGTATTTCCAAAGTCCATTAAAACGTTTCCGATATAAAAGTGCACATTGAGAAATAATCCATTAAGCCCTGGCCCCAACGCTGCTCCACAATAGTACGCAAACGTCACGAAAGCATAAATTTGTAAACGATCTTCATTTTTATACATCCATGCTACTTCAGCATTCATGAATGGTCGAAATCCGTCACCAAACCCAGCGATAGCTCGATCTAAGAATATTATCCATTTGTTAAAAGGCAGCATGAATATCAAATTGCCTAGGACCAATAAAACATTAAAGATAAAAAGAGGTCCTTTTCCTTGCTTTATGTGATCAAAAACAATTCCCGAAACGGGAAAACAGCTAATAGAAGCTAATTCATATATTGCCAAGACAAGGCCATAGAACCATGTTTGAGTTCCTTGACCACCAAATCGTTGCAAATAAAGAGGTATCGACAGACGCATATTCAATGCCACACAAGAAATCTCGAAGGACATAGATGAATACTGTAAACCGTCTTTTTCTACAAAATTCTGGGTTGTTTTCTTCAAGATAAGGTATTTGCTTAGCAAGTACTGCTGAATTCATCTCGGCTTTATTTCTTCTGTCCTCTAACAAACTCTTCTTTTCAACGTTCTATTATTCTGGCAATGTTTCGGGCAAGCACTATTTCTAATTTTTTTAGTGTTCACCCTTGCTTAGCTTTTACAATTGTCATGAGAGATAGAAAAAAAGAGAACTGGCGTGAAGGACAATAGTTTAAAAGTAATGCAAAGAACAATTCTCAACGTTATTGTCTATTGTGATACGTGACTTCTGTTCGTGCCTTATATTTCAATACACTGAGTTATGCCTAATAAAAGGACAATGAAAATTAATTCTTTTTTTATCCGCCCACTGACACTTTCACTTACATGCCAGTTTCACGATACGAATGAAGAACTTGTGGATCAAATGACTGAAAAATGCAAATCAAGTAAATTACAGAAGCGACCATTATTTGAGCCCGAGCTAAGACTCAACAAAATTATTCAGCTTGCTCAAGCAAAAGACGCTGCTGGACGACAATTGAAGCATTATGAAGATTCATACCATTCAATGAACAACAAAAGCGACATTGACGATGAATTTTAAAATCTCAATGCATTAATTTCATCAAAAGGTTGAAAAAATTAGGACTTGTAACTATAAACACGCAAGTTTTATTGCAAGAACACCCCATCGCCGTTTGATGGTACTTGGCCACGAAGTTTGCAATGAATTGCCTGTACCAAGCAACACCTACCTTCGAAGGTGTGGTGGCAATCTCTTAATGTTGGTATCGATAAGTTTATTAACCAATGCTATGCACGTTATTATTGGACCGCTTTCAAACCATCCACCATTATCTATGACAAAAGTGCTAAATTACGCATGGCTTGTAATTGGCTGTGACTGATGTAGGCCATTGCCAACAGGCTTAAATCTGCTTGTATACATGGAATCCTTACATAGCACTTGCCAATATCATCACCTCGAAACTACGAAAACTGTTTTGTCGATATGGGGCTTCTTCTAAAACCAGAACTGATAATGGCTTCCAATTCACCAGCACAGAGTGTAAAGGTCTCATGACTGAATTAAACATAAAACACCGATAAGGTAACCCAGTACCATATTCAATCCTTTGGTGATGTTAAACGCTTCCACCCGTTCACACCAGTCAACACATGTTTTACTGCTAGCAAAGTAAGAGCTGACTTTAAGTAATTTGGGGGTGCTGAGTTCAAACAATGCACCAGTATCCATTGATTGGCCAAGTTTTGCCTCCCAAATAACTATATTGCGATTGGCAATGTAACAATCTGGAAGGTTGGAAATACATTTTTCTTTAGTTTTCCATAAACCTTTAAAAGTTGAAATCTTGCAACATGCCATTTGTGGTACGAACAGAACCAGCGCCACATAACGCACAATTTGGCGTTATGTGGCGCGGAAGAGTGAACTCACAACACGTAAACAGAATTGGAACTTGCAGCTTTTCACTGGATGGTCAAACTGCAACTGCATAGGCATTGGAAGAGACGTCTTCTCTTGTAACTTTCAGAGGGAGGCAGAAGACGTCCAGAGCATTGGAGAGCATTAGCAGGTATCTCGACCCGGGTACATCGATAGATATGATGCATAGTTGATGATGCCATCATCGATCAAGTGTGACATGTACGGTTCCACGTTTGCCGTTGGCCATCCCCGAATAGGTCTCTGATAACCGATCTCAATCTCACTTCTGGATGAGGACAGCACCTAAGAAAAGTCTGAACCCAACTATCATTTTAATGGAAATTAGTGGTGCATTTGTTTTGGTAGCAATTAAAAAATATACTATTTTCCATTACACTCTCTTTATTGCAATAAACATAACATTTTAATAAAATTGTTATAAAATTTACACTCGATATGGTTCAGAATTTTACACGCATTCACTCATCTTTCAAGTCAAAGAAATAACAACACATCCGATTTGTTTACTGCTTGTTTGCACTAGCTAAACATCAATCGGAAACAAGCCTAAATTAAACCTTAATTATGATTACCGGATCAATGAATGCGTGATCACAAAGTGCAGCACATTTTTGTAAAGACTCCAATAACCCATGGACAAAAAATTATTAAGAAAATGATACCGCGGGTTAATAATGCCGGCAAGATTGAATTAAAGGCCACAGCTAGAATTTCACTTTAAAAAGTTCATTATGGAAGTTTGCCTGCACTGCGACATTGAAAGTTCACACAGTCCATTCTGCAGAGCATACACGGAACTTAGCAGATGGGTAGCGTAATTTGAGTATGAGTGATTAAAAAAATGCCCGCTGCAAGAGAATTTGTTTTTATCCAAGCCTTTATTGTCAAACTGAATTGAGACCTGTTCGGAGATTTAAATTTACCGCGCGCCGCGCAAGCGAAAGCTACGGTAGTTGTCGCTTACAGGAACAGCATTCAAAAATGGCGACCACAGAGTGAACAATTTGAAAATATGGACTAGGCCAGGGTATCCATTGAAATTGTGTTTCAAAACTTTTTCCTCTGAATGTCATCAACTGGCTTGAGGAAGAATACCTTTTATTGGTTTCAACTGCAGGTGGCCATTTATTGCCGTTAGTCATGGGCCTAGTTAGGTAGCGAAGTCATTCAAGCCGCTAATTGGCCTGCCGAGGTAGTGTTAGGGGGTTGGAATATGCGCTTGGGACCACTTATTTGCTGGTCGCGGTCTGGAAACCGGGGTGGTTGCGTTAATGAAGACATTTTACAAAGTTTAATAAGGGAAAAAATCGGGACTTTGGAAACGTGGTCGTGTTGGCGGGGTGGTCGCCAACCGGGGTTCCACTGTATTAAAAATACAGTTGTCCAGGAAGTCGTAATGAAAAAGTTAAGTGAATTGCATGAGCAGTATGTTTCTTGCTTGGAACTATCGAACTTCCAGAATACTTACTACAGAAGAAAGCTATAAAATAGAAAAATGTAAGGATTACCAAGGATTTACGGCTTACACATTCTTAATGAAATGGAGGAAGAGGAAAATCTCAGAATTGTTTGATTTGTAACAAAACAATTAAGCTTGACCACAGTATTGCGTACCCATCAATCTAGAAAGTCGGACGTGATTGAAGATGTTTGTTTTTGCAGAAATTTTGTATCCTTTCAGTAATGCGCAAAATCTTTTTACCATGAAGATGTCAAAATGCGGGTAATTAGGTTTTCTTTGTATCTGAAGGCGTTTCTGGGGTTGTTTATGTTTGTAATATAATGTAATATAAATGCATGTCAGTTTTGGGTTACGTCTGATAAATTCTTGGCAGTACGATATCAAATACTGGAGAAGTGGACACAGACATGAAAAACCACCTAGGTCGAGCCAGTCAAGCCTTCAGGTCAATGACAAACACATGGAGATCAAATCAGATCAGCCTAAGAATGAAGATTACTTTGTACACAACGATAGTCGTCTCCACAGCGTTACATGCCAGTGAAACGTGAAAGAGCACAGAGGATCAGGAACAAACTGGATAGCTTTCATCAAAGAAATTTGATATGGATTCTTGGAATTACATGGCGAGATAGAATTACAAATGAGGAAGTACCAAGAGGAACAAGGGGAAGGCCGCTGCATTTGATAGTTGAAGAAATGCGATGGAAGCTTGCAGGGTATACTCTCAAGTTGTCTACGGAGCGTCCCGCACACCATGCAACATCTTGGAGACCAATATTAGGAAAAAAGGACGCGTAAGGCCAGTGAAAATATGGCAAGGAACTTTTAAGAAAGACGGAGAGAAACGGGGTGTGCAAACGCATGACACTCAGGCCATAGCCAGAGACCGAGCGCGTTGGCGCCATCTTGCTGCCCGATGTCCCACCCAGGACAGGAGGAGCTAAGGTCTAAGGTAAGATCTGATAAATTCTCTTCGATAAGATATATGTAGAACCCCCAACCCGAGGTCAATGGAAACTCGCAAAGTATATATTCCTTTGTATGCCTCGACGCCATTTGTTAGGAGTGAGCTCACAACACGTAAACACATTTGGAACTTGCAGCTTTTCACTGGAAGTTCAAACTGCAACTGCATAGGCATTGGAAGAGACGTCTTCTTTTGTATCTTTCAAAGCGAGGCGAACTGCGCACGACCATCTCCTTCCGATTCAGTTTTCACCGAGGTCGGGTCGGCGGGGCCCCGCTGATGCGACCACCTAGGTCTGGTTCCCTTATCGGGGTTCCCCTGTATCTGTAAATGCAATAGAGTAAGCTTCTTCTAGATGTTGCTGCTTTTTAGATTCTTTCTTCTTACTTAATCCTAGTGATTTTCAAAACCTCAGTCAAACCTTGTATTCGCTAACTCAATTGATTCATGGGTTAAACAAGTACAAGTTGTATACATTCTGAGCGACATTCCATGTGTGATCCGGTCTATAACCGGGTCATACACAGGAAGACCTAGGTCCGTAGGAATTGATAATTTAAATAAATTCTCAAAAAATGAAAAATATCCTATTTTTCAAAGTATTAGCCAGTATGTTTTCTCGTGTACATGGGTGAAAAAGCGAGCTCAAGAGTGAAAAGACGCTTTCATTGTACAGACAATATGAAAATACCATCGATAAAAGCCGGACCACCCAAACGTTTTCATGTTAATCCAAGTTCAATCACATTAACGCATGAGGCCTCTAGAAATGTACATCTTAATGGGTCCTAGAGAGGGGGTGCACGGTATGCTCCTCTGGACCCCGGACTACTAGCAAAAAGGAACAAATATTGGGCGGCAGGGGTAAAACTTAAGGCATGTTAAAAATAAAAGCGACTTAATGAAAACCTCAACTTGGAAACCAATTTGGTAAAGACCAGGTCGCTTTAGTCATGGTTTTTCATAAACATATGGCAGATTCACTTGTTACAAGAATATGTCATGGAGAGTAGATTCTGTCTGTTGTCGTTTTACGATGAATTTCATATCACCGAAGTCTGCAAGCAACGAAGTACTTATTACTACAATCTTGTGCGTTAATACGGCGAATTTGCTTCATCGAAAACTATCTGCCTCAGCCACAACGCCTTTCTATCACATCCCCTCTCCTCATTAGCAGGAGAAAGCCATTAACAAAATGTCTAAACAACAAAGGCATTTACACCTAATGATACTATTTAGCATGTATGTATATGCACTTTTTGATTTGATTATTTTACAAAATAACATCCATATTTATGCCGTCTTAGCTATTTACAAATATCAAATACAATGATGAAAAGTCAAATTCTAACATCGAAGCTCTAAGGGCTAACCAAACCCCCTACCCCACCAAAGGAACCACAAATACAAAGCCTATCTAATTACAAAGTATGTTGCCAATTCTGGCGACACAAGAAAAAACTTGGTCCCTGCAATCTAAAATTTCCATATCCCCATCCTAGTCATTGATGACTGCCTCCACTTCCATCAATAGATCGTCTTCATCGATATCGTCGTAATCCTCACTACTCAGTGGTGATAAGTTTGCAATCTCTCGTTCCAATTCTTCATCGGAAAGCAATTCCGACTCTTGTTTCTTTTGCTCCTCATCTCTGTTGAGTGACAAATAAACAGGATTAATACAAAGCACTAAAATTATCATCATTCCCCTGTCATGCCAACCCTAACTATTCTAAATCAGAAAATCAAGTCTTAAGATAGCACCCTTCAACCCATCCTTAAGACAATTAACCTTAACAACAACAACAACAAAATCAACAAACAAACTAAAACGAGTTCAATTACTATTCATTATCAAGAATTTCTTCTGAAACTGGATCTTCAAATAAATAACGCTTCTGGCTTGATACATCCACCTTGACTTCACAGTGTATATGCATATACTATAGGATTATTTTCGAATAAGGCACCTTGAAAGAGTTGTCTTTAAAACTGTTTCTGTAAAGACCAATTTTGAATAACGTGTGGGGCGAGGTAACGGTCCTTATCCCCATGTAACCATATTAATGTCTTTGTGAACAACGCGTTTTTTGAGCACATTGGTAACAGCAACACTGACGCTTTGAAAGGCCCACATACATTGGACTCTTTCCTTTCCTAGCAAGATTAGAAAGGATGTTTAAATCAAAAGAACTTAAGACGTTACTTCTGGAGCCATGTCAAAAAAGTATCTTTAAAAATGAAATGTCCATATTTAGGGAATGCATTTCCAACTGTAGTAGACAACACCACGTAATCTTCTGTGAGGCAAAACCGGAACACATAGCAAGTTGTTTTCGTCATTTAAAACGTGAAGGTGCCTTCTTTAAGAATCGTGCTAAGATATCTTAAAATACAGAAAAACATATTGTTTGGTAATTAAACATCATATACCAATGTTTTGTAATAAAAATATTGCGGCAAGCGAACTTACGATGCCTCTCCAATGCCATCACCTCCTAAAGTAGTGTCAGCTGGTTTATTTGAATTCGAATTTGGAGGTACTGATTTTGCACGTTTTGTGGGCGATGGACTAAGTTCTCCATCGTCTGTCTGAGGTGTCTAGAAACAAGTAAGTAAAAACAAATGAATTACATTTAATATCAAATAGGAAAAGTCAGACATTACGTTTCGAACTTGGTAACATCAGTCTTAAAAACAATGCCATCCCCTCCCCTACCCCTCAATCTGTTTAATTTTATTAAAGTACGTATCCCAAATTTTAATATCAGCTACTAAAACAAATGGAAAACTATTAAGTTACTTTGAAATCTCTCAGTAAAAGGGGAAATGGTCAAAGGAGGGTTGAAATTAGAGGTTTACCCCTTCCAACAAAGCATCAACGAGACATATTTTCCACCTGATTCTTGATTGATTAAAAGAACCTTAACAATACAGAGGTTCTGCAATTGGATAAGCCGAAAAGAAATTGAAACCCTCCACCTAACTTTATTGTTTGAACTGTATAAATGGAAGTAGTAATAGAAAGTATTTCATTGGGCAGGTTTCTCTCTTAATCTCCCCCACAATAGTGTCCCCACGAAGAAATGTTTACACATATGAAGACATGCATATGAAAACATGCACATTACCTTAGCACCATCACTCGATCTTCGCTTCTTACTAGATTCACTTGAACGCCTTCTGCTTTGTGCATTCCGTCTAACGTCATTTGCCTCTGAATGACTGGAAGTACCATCCACTGATGATAGGGGAATCTGCGTTGACGATACAGTTCCTGTTTCGTTCGTGGATATTTTTTCCGATGCATTATATAAAAAGGGCGACACACGTGCAACGAATGAGTCCGTACTTTCACTACAAGAACTAGTTACATAAGTAACTGAAGCACTAGTGCTGTCAGCCAACGGTGACAACACTGAAGCATGGCTGCGTGAAAAGGATGCCAAACAAGTGCGGGCAGAGTTTAAAGTTGCATTTGAAGTTGAAGAAACAGTTGTACCCGACGCCGAAAAACTGAAAACCGGAACTTTGGAAGTGTTTGTTTTAGTCGATATTGCAGTATTATCATCTACTTGGTCGCCATTTAGTTTATTGTCCCTATGGACTGACGTATTTTCAAAAGCCACTTCCGCCTTTTGTTTCGTCGACGGGCGTTTTAACAATAATCGTCTGGTTCGTTCTGCTGACGTCCCCACTGTAGGTAACGAAGTTGTAGCAGCTGCTGGTACTCCTAATAAGGTGAAAACACTGAGATTAAAAATAATCAAAAGAAAAAAGGCATTAACTATAGAAACAGGCCTAGATATATCAATAAAAAACAACTGGTAACTAAATCGGAATTCAGATTCATTTTAAATTAGAAAGTAATCTGGGCCTATAACAAACTACCACTTGATTTATGTATCAAACCAGGGTGCCTATTTTCCGCCGAAAAATTAAAAATCAAAGTAGTGTCTCTTCTATATCTGATAAAGTTTGCCCTGTTGTTTCAAGTGCCCTCTTGTTTTATCTAGTTCTACAATAAAGCGGGTCTGTTTCGATGCCTACCAACTTTCTCTTTCTTCCCTAAAATACCGAGCTTCCAGTTAAGCTGGGAAAGAAAGCTAAGTGTCGACGAGAATACTAAGTATGATGCTTAAACAAATACAGACGAAGGGTGAAACATATTGATAACGATGCGCAAAAGATGTGACACGTGAAAGAAGCGAGCTTCATATTTTGTTCCTTTTTGGCTAGAATATCCATCAGCATCACCAACAACAAATCAACCCCAAAACATGCCTGACGAACAGCCTTATGGCAGAACTATCTCTCGAAAAGAAGTTCAGAAAAAGCTTACGACTCATAACACGATAAAGCTCCGATGTCTATGGCTTCATAAAGTCAAGAATTAAAAACATATTCTGGCCTTTGACCTGCTGAACCATTTCTTGCTCCAGTGGTTACTTTAGTTTTTAAAATACTTCCCCACCATCAACTCCTTTAAGCTTTTAATAAAAAATTGATTTGGCAAGTCTTTATTACGATTCATATACTTCCGAGGGGAGAGAAGAGAAGCGCTTTACTATGAGCTACTTACTGACGAATAAGGGAAATGGGAAAATGGGTCTTAAATGCATCCGTTCAGTTGTTGCCCTGGAGTAAGAATTCATATTTTTACTTCCTAATAAATTCTACAAACTGGGTCTTTCATTGATGGAACCCCTGGTAAACAGTGGGCCCACTTATGTCTTTCACAGATACCCACCTATGAAAGACCCGAAAGGAAGCAACAGATCAAGAAAAAGTGGGGCAGAAAGCACGCAAGACGTTATAAAATGCAAGACATACGGATCGCCCCTCCAGGGCCCTCCATGGGAAGGTCGTTCCTCTTAGGTTGGTCATCAGCCAAGGCTCAAGCACCTCAAGACTACCTGTCCTGCATGGTTGGGCCCTGAAGCCGAAGACCCGACCAAGGAGAGACCAGAACTCTACACTTGATCTCAGCCAAAAGGCCGATAAGCGATTCTACAAACTACGCGGATAACAAAGGAAGCACCAAAATTACATTTAGAAGTAACATAGGGAAGTGCACAAAAATTCCATACCTGATGTAGCAGTTGTGGTTTTGGTATTTTCTTCCACGACAGCAGATTTTTTAAAACTACGCTGGTTTCCAGGTTGTGCATTAGTTAATTTCACTGGGGGTCAAAAAAGAGAACGAGAAACAACCTTAAAACAACGACAAAAAACTGCAACAGTTTTCCATTATGTAGATACATTTTAGTAAAAATCAAACTGGCAGACATACGAGATATCACCATAACGGAGAACAAGTATTAAAGTGAATGAAACAGTTGCATTTTAATTGTAAAGGATGTCAATTTTTTTTATCCCTGATAAAAAGGGCAATTAAAAAGATCAGTTAAATTTAATATTTTCAAATGTGCGTACTTGTTATTAAACTATTTCTTACCAGTATAATGTATCATTAAAAAATTAGGTCCAAAGTGTACAAACAGATATTTTCTATATAATATCTAGCGTTCCGAATTAATCTGACATAAAAAACGGTGTAAAACCAAAAGACTTATATAAAGCATAGGTGGGCTTCGTAGCCACTAGTATTTCGTCAAGACAAACGTCAAAAGTCACGGGTCGAAATAAATGCACACGTTTCATTACCTAACTGTACTTGTTACTTTGTAGTAAATCCTCACTGTTTATGTAGTTCTATATTTTCACAAATGATGACGATGATGATGATGATGATGATGATGATGATGACGATGATGATGATGATGACGATGATGATGACGATGATGATGATGATGACGACGTTAATCTTAGAAATAGTTGTCGTTCAAGCCAACTATTTCTAACCTACATAAAGATGGATAAATGCCATATATATTGATATGCATATTGTTTTACAAGGTGAAACGTTTATATATGTGGTATATATAAAAACTCGAAACCCGTGCAAAAATTCAGACGTGTCCAGATTGGGATTCACTATGAATACTGGGGTTTTAAAAAAAAATATCGACTTTGTCAAACCGAGTTACCTTTATTTGTTTGCTCGTTGACTTTATCTTCCTTTTCTGGTGTTTGTCTTTTCTTTTGTCTTTCTCTTTTTTCTCTCATTATCTCTTCAAAGGTCTTGACTTTTAAGCGTGGTTCTTCTCTGTTTAACCCTTTCAACGTGGTAAGTTGGGTTTCCGTTGTACTGTTCACAGCACGACTGGCATTTAATGGTATCCTTTTAAGGGTTGTTTTCTTTGGACTTCCGGACGCTGCTGTCGCGTTGTTCAGCTAATAAAGAAAAATAAAATGATCAATAAGAAACTCATAAAGAATTGGCCTTTGATTGAACACTGCACACACCCCCTTTAAAAAAGCCCACCAAAAACAAAAAACCTAACAAAAAAAACAACAAAAAACGAAACATTACGGTACCTCTAATAATAGACACTATGCACATTTGCTCAATGCAGTATCCAACCCAAAGTTTTGACACTTTAATATCACAAACGAACAAGTCCTCGTTAACCGAGTAAGCTCTTACTGAATCGAATACATTTAAAATTAAGATTATTGATTTGCCATCTACCTGTGTCTATCTCAGTTAACAGCACTTCACACAGTATTCTTCCCAGCTGTGTCTCTTCAGCTTAAGAAGGTTACAAAGATCAATGCCTGTGGCCAACACACACACACACACACACACGCGCGCGCACGTGCATACACACACACGCACACACATACATACACGCGCACACACACACGCACACACATACATACACACACACACACACACACACACTGAAAACCAGGACTGAAGAGTGTGGCAGGCGTAGCAACTCTACTGGAAAACGAGTGGATTCCCATACCAGGAACTCCTCTACCATAAATACAACAAAGTTAAAAATCGGGGACAATGGCTTCCATGAAGTAATCATTACAAACAGGCAAGCTATAGAACATAACTTACATTTAAAGTGGATTTCGTATCTGAAGCAGCTGGAGAGAAAAGAAATAAAATAATTATGTTATAGCGAATGTACAAACATTTAACACCGCCTCTACCCCCAATAGCTTGATAAGGTGGTAAAAATGGTAAATACGGAATTTTCTAAAATCATGAAGTAACCACTCATATGACTAAAGCTAAAACAACAAAAGAAGAACTAAAAGATCATGGGATTGATAAAATAGAAGCCACAAATATACTAACCGAACGCTACTTTAACATCATTTTGTGACGACTGATCAGCATCACAAAAGAGCTTAACACTTGCAATGGTGCGCAAAACATTGCCTCCAACCCCACTATAATCCACACTTCTCCAAGAGACACTCTTTGGGGGAAACTTACATGATACTTCAGAAGCAAATCACGTCTTTAAATATACTAAGGGTATTTACTTGTTACTTTCGGATGGTTAGCGCGTACCGGTAACCATCCGAAACAATGACTCTTAATTTGCGAAATGAAATTATTAACCCCCTAAACACAAAGGAGTAAACTGAAAAAAACACACAAAAAGTTTGAGTAAAAAAACCAACAACGTAGTCAAGATCTTTCCTATGACGCTGACAATTATCATCATTTATTTTATTCATTTATTTACTTATTGCTTTTAGTAATTTCTCTGCTTTCTGTTATTTTTTATCCTGGCCATGACGGAGATCAGCAATGCAGAATATTCAACTGATATTCAAATCTGATGAGATATCACTCTATACCTATATCTAACCGGTGAGCACTTTTAGTCCAAAGAAAATCTGCCGAAAAATTTTACCAGCAAGTGTTAGTTAAAGAAGGCTAAAATTTGTTTTGACCCTTTTCCAAATTTTGACAAGGTTTGTTAACTCGGGTGGAGAGCACAAATGTAGTTTATCAATCCATATGGAAAAACCCTAAAAACCTACCAAGTAAAATTAGAGTATATCAAAACCAAGGTAAATGTATTTCCGAAATTTGGATTTTTATTTTGTTATAGGGTCTAACGAGGAAAATTTTGCGGCAACAAACCTACAGCAGGTCAGCACTGCCGAATCCCGATTTCATTTTCGAAGGGTGTATAAAACGGTGGTTGTACCACATTACTCTATGACCGCAAGCTAAATTCAAAGATTTTGTGTGCCGGTTTTTTTTGGGTTCTTTTGTCTCTGCCAGTTTTGTGTTTCAAGCAGTCTCTCGTATTTGCATTCGAGCATTCTGACTGGTTGTTGATAACAATGCTTTATTGGCTCTTTAGTTAACAGTTAAAATATGAATTTTTGTTTGGTATTCGGTTGACAGGAGTTTTCAAAAAATTTTTAGGGAAGCGATAACTTCAAGTTTTCTAGAACGCTGCACCTTTTAAAAAAAAACAAACGGCAAAGCAAGCTATACCTACCTTCCACATGAGTTGCTTCCTTTTTTTCTGCACTTCCTTGATTGCCAAGAGTAACTTTCCTTATCAGCTTTCTTTCTTTTTTCTCTCCACCTTTCAAATCAACTGAAGTGTCGACGTTTTTCAAATCTGCTTCTTTTCTTGAATTTTTCGTTTGACTCCTTATGATAGATTTCAATTGTCTTTGTGCCAAGCTGTTTTCTGGTTGTCTTCGTTCGTCTTTTTCTTTCATTATTTCTTCAAATGATTTTATACCCAAATCAAGACTTTTATTATGCTTTCCAGCATTTTCTTCTGTATTTACCGTTGTTTCTTTTTGGGGAATCTTGTATTTTAACTTTTTTCTCTCTTTTTTCTTTTTTTCCTCCTCCTCTTCCTTTTCTTCGTCAAAGTTAAAATCAGATAAGTTCTCATCACCGGCCTGCAAGCTAATTTCTGAACTAGCTGGACTTCCTAAATTCTCTTGAAATGGTGATCTTCTTGCTTCCGTATCTGAATTTTCCAGTTCTCCCTCTTCCTTTTCTGTTTCAGCGTCATTTTTGTTTTCACTACTTCCTGCGTCAACCTCTTCAACCTTTTTTTGATCTTCCTTTTCTTCCTCGCCTGTCTTATACTTTTTCCTACTTACTTCACTAAGTTCCCTCTCAATTTCCTCTATTCTAGCACGGCTGTTTTCATCTGAAATACCATCTTCTGTCAACTGGCGCAACTTTTTTTTCTCCAGAAGGTTCCTTAAAGCTTTCTCGCGCAAGATTTCTTCGTATGATTTCACACCAAAATCGGCATCACATTCATCACTGCTTGAATGGTATGACTTGAGATTGTCTGAGAAATCAGACAAACCTTGACCATCATCAACATCCTCCCAATGGTCCAGTTCTACAAAAAGAAAAAGCATACCCCAGTTAAATAAAAACTCACTATGCTGAAAACAACACCTGCCCTTTAAACCCGACTGTTGGCTATGGGATTATTAACTTCCGTCCAACAGGGAAAAAACACAAACAAAACTACAAATAAGACATCCAAGATTAAATTTACACATACTCAAAACTAAAGAAACAATATATTTTTTTCTTCATACCTTTTTCTTCATTATATTTGGGAGATTTGTTTCTATGCTTTCGATCTGATTTCGCTAAAATTAAAATAATAAATGTTTACTTTCATCCCAAATGTACTATAATATTTTTAGTTATCCATCCATCTATCTATCCATCTATCTATCTATCTATCTATCCATCCATCTATCTATCTATCTATCTATCTATCTATCTATCTATCTATCTATCTTCTTTTTTTAACGCTACTACGTCACTAGGTAACCTAGGATAAGTATGTCTGCGTCTCAAGTCTGGACCAGGACCTCAGAGGCGCAGAACACGGTGCAACATTGATGCGGTGCAGCGATGTTAGAGATCGGCAATGTTTTGAATGCTTCGAATAGTCCAGGTGGTAATGTTCCCATGGCTCCAACTATCACCGGCACAATGGTCACTTTGGCTCGGTACATGCGCTCAAGCTCCTGTTACAGAGTTGAATACCTCTCGCTTCTCCCCCTTCTCTCGNATCTGCCTATCTTCTTTTTTTAACGCTACTACGACACTAGGTAACCTAGGATAAGTATGTCTGCGTCTCAAGTCTGGACCAGAACCTCAGAGGCGCAGAACACGGTGCAACATTGATGCGGTGCCTAAAGGTGCTGAAATTTGAGCAGTTGCAGCGATGTTAGAGATCGGCAATGTTTGAATGCTTCGAATAGTCCAGGTGGTAATGTTCCCATGGCTCCAACTATCACCGGCACAATGGTCACTTTGGCTCGGTACATGCGCTCAAGCTCCTGTTACAGAGTTGAATACCTCTCGCTTCTCCCCCTTCTCTCGCTTCTCCCCCTTCTCCCTCTTCTCCCTCTTTGATCACAATTCGAACATCCATTACCACTGCAACATCAATGAGGGTCCAGGTTCTCTCACGCTTATCGTGAATGAAGATGTCTAGATTGTTATGCTTGACTCGGCGATCCGTTGACAAAACTGTGTTCCAGTACAGCACAACATTGCCATCGCCCACTGGCATCGGATTCTCCGGGGTGTGCTCGAACCACTTCTCTCCTACCTCCACTCCAAACCTTCGCCACAACTCCCAATGCACTCTGTGTGCAATTTGATCGTATATATATAAAACTAAAAATGTATTCTATCTATTCTTTCATTTTAATAAAGAGCTATGACGTCATTTATTACATTTAATCAATGTCCTCAAAATTCAGTAATGAAGAAATGTATGATTTGCATTGTTATGCTTTAATACTCTTATAGCTAAACAAATATTAATTATTTCTGAAATTTAAATCCAAAACAAAGATGATCCCCAAATAGTTCTGAACAAAATAAAATCTAAAGAGAGTTGGCACAAACCTGTGCCATCACATTATTACTATTGCTGTCTAAATTAGGCTCCTTAATATTACCTTTAATACCTTTTCCCTTGTGTAGCCTTTCCTTGTATGCAGGTTTTTTAGATTTGCTCCGGCTTTTCTTCTTTTTGGAGTTATCATGCTTGTCTTGTTTCCGGCTTGATTTATCAAAACCAAAATCTGTAAAATCAAGTACAGCAAATGTACCAAATACAACAACCAGAAAAAATACTCCTTTTTGGGAAAAAAGGAGAGAAAAAAAAGATACGTGTAGCTGCAAGAAATGAAATGACAAAGCTGGAAAAACACAGCACTTGTTCAAAGTGGTTAATTCACACAAAGGTTAAGTCTAAAAGGAGAGCAATTTGCTGATGGCTCAAGTATGAAACCACAGCATGGGGAGTATTAAGAAAAGAATGTGGCTTATTACAAAAAAATTTTTTTTAAATCATTAATAATGCAGCTGACAAACGGTTTGACGATGAAATGGGGTTTTCAAAAAATTTAATTCAACAAAAAGTTATCCAAGTCACTCCATAGCTTATTAACACTAGTGCTTTTTTTCAAACACTATGGCATTTTCTGGGTTCTCTCCCCATCTTAGCAATAACAATGTGCTCTTAATTACTAAGCATTTATACAGCTTGCAATAAGGAGGTATTTAATAAGTATTTCTTCTTTTGATGGTCAATGCTGCCAACTGCACATGAAATGGGTTTATTCAACTTTAAACAAAAATACATATTAAAAACGTACTTTTAACATCCCTAAAAATACCTTCCACAATGAAAAATCATGGCAGATCTAAAATAATTATATTACAAAAAGATAGGGCTGTGCTATGGTAACAACCACATCACTGCAAGGATAAGATGACTTAGTACCACAGATTTGCACTTAGGTAACAGTTACATTAATACTTTATCTGAAAAAACCCAAATAATGCTAGTTTAAATGTTTAAATTCCTCTATATTCTTGTTACCTTTAATATCGGAGTTCCTTGAATATTTCACAACATGGCGCTTGCTTTTTTCTTTGTCTTTTTTGTTTGAACCTAAAAATAGAATAAAATCTAAGGTAAGCTCTCTCTCTCTCTCTCACTGCCAACACAGTTAATTCAATGCACTTCACAAATGTTCTCTATTTGTATTGTTTACCAATTAAACACTTTTGGGTTTTTTTTACATCATTCTCCCCCAGTAACTGTGCCACAGACGGTGCCCTTCAAACGGGGCTTCTTTGCTTTAGTTAAGAATATCTTCACTTATTGAACATTAAAGAATGAAAATGATGTATGTGTGACTTTGGCTACCAGAATCTGGTTTTGCTTTTAAGGTAAAATGCTCAGTTTCTCTCCAGTATTACTAAACATTGTTTATACTTTTGAACTTGACTCCTGAAGGCTTGAGTTTTTATGAAGATCTTGTAATAACTCAACTGGCCTGATAAAACTGTATTTAATCCTTTCCGTTGTTGTAATAAGACCAGTATTTATGCATGGTACAGAAATATATTCATGGAAGAAAGAAGAAGAAATTCTGGAGAAAATGAAGATGAATATGGTGAAATGGATCATTGGGACCACACTGATGGAAAGGAGAGAAAGTAAAGATTTATGAATAATGTGTTTAGTGTGTAATATAAAACTAAAATGGATGATGGGCCGGAAGAGAAAGCAATGCTGATGCCAGTTACAAGGAAGAGTGTGGGGAGACAGAATGAGGTAGAGGGATGCACTGAACTGGGTCATGAATAGATTAGGCTGTCAAGATGAGGATCCAGTGGATATAAGTAAATGGAAGAGGATGACTAGAGCAGCTGACCCTAATATACAGAGGAAAAAAGGCTATGTGAAGAAGAAGATTGTTGTAATTCTGGAAAGTTTTACAATCCTGAATAAATAATACTGAAAAAAATAAATAAAAGAAAGGAAAAGATTGGTGAAGGAATAGAAAACTTAAAAAAACCCAACTAACTTAAAACTTGTCTTACCTTCAAACTTTTCATTGTGGTATAACATCTGCTTGAAAAGTTTGACATGTTCTTGGAAGCTCTTATCTACAAATAAAATTGGAGAAATTCAGTGGCAGCAAAAATAATTATAGTACATTGATAAGCTTTGGGTGGTTTCACTATCAACAGTAAACAGGCAAAAGAAGGTAAGGTTAACAAAGAATAAAGCTTCCAGTTTTTATATCAAATTAAACAGAAGAGAAACAAACAACATACTACAGATGGCAAAGAACAAACCTCATGAACACCAACATCTCTAGGCACAAGACTAGGGAGAGAATTTCTTATTATATTCAACAGCTAATGACAACAAAATGAAAACTAAATATTAATGCTTTTTCAAAGGAAGAAACTTTGTTTCACTAGTTCTTCCTAAAAATATAGGGGTTAAAATGTTTCACATGGGAACCTGGCACTAAATATCAATAAAATGTACCATAAAGATGCTCTAAAACAAAAGTTTTAACATGACAGCATTGATAAAAACCAACAACAAAAAATAACCCCCTAAAATCAAACAATAACAACAACAAAAGCCTAACTAAAAAATGCCTTTAAACAACAACCCTCTCAAAAAATGCCACTTTCTTCCTTGGCAACACAATCATGCCTGAATATTCAAAATTTGAAATTCTAATGATAAAAAAGATTTCAAACTTACCTGTGTCTTCAAAATTCAATAAGCCTGGTCCAGAACCCAGCAACCCTGATGGTAAAAAAACAAACAGACAAAAACAATGTTTAGAAATCTATTAAGTTATCATGGGCAAGTGGGTTATTAACAATTACTCGATAATTTGTACATCAAGAAGATGTACTAGATCAGTAATGAAGAACCTGGAAAAACACTTCTACACATGTTCATATTTTAACACAATGCACATGGTCATGCACATAGTATTATCATTCAAGGTCCAGTTCCTAAATACAAAATGCTGGCTGCAGTGACAGCTCTTATAAGTCACTTTTCTACGAAGGGTCACAAAGAGAACTCATTCTTTGCTGTTTAAATTAGTGACTCTCAATCTAACAACAAAACAAGAACAAAGGTTGTAGGTTATCTCAGCCAGGTTTTACTACTGAATTTAGTGAGGAGCCGTGGCTTTATGGTTAGTGCAACTGCACACTAACCAAGAGTTCTGGGTTTGATTCCCCAAGCTGGTGAGGAGAATTTGGAACTTAAAAAAAAAAAGCCATTGGTTCGCATCAGGAAGGGCATCCAGCTAAGAAATTCCTCACTGCCAAATCAAAGTCCCTCTGAAGGGCACCATCTGAGCCCCAATTGCTGGGGGAAAATGATGTTAAAGCTACCCCCTTCCCCAAGACTTATCAGTTTCTGATCTGCCACTATTTTATATACCCTCTGATTTACTAATTTTCCTGTTGAAATTATTATTACATTTAATTTCCCTTACCGATACCCTAACTTTTCTTTTACTCAATTTTCAAAAGTATCCATGCCAGCAATCTATGTGTATCTGCTAAGTTAATGTCATCCCAAATTGTTGAATCACTGGCAACTGCATAGCAAATCTGCCTTTTCTGTGCTAAGCATGATAGGGATGCTAAACACTGAGTTTTTCAACACAAAACTAAACCTAATTAAAAGACCACACTTAAAAGGCAAACAAAACAAACAAATAAGCCACACCCAACCCCCTCCCAAAAACCAAAAAAACCCTAGCAACAACAACAACAAATATGTACACAAAATTACCTGTCTGTGAAGCATTTCCAGCCAGGTTAGTTGCTCCAGGGATAAGGCTTGGGTTAGAATTTGCCAAAATATTTGACATTAGATGTGAGTATGCTGGGTTGGCAATGTTTTTCATTGGTCCCTGTTTAGTAAAAAATGGTAAAAAATTATTCTTGAAATATATTTTTTGTTATGGCAGGAAACAACCTCTAAAATGTATCTTGTATTAACTACAAACATAAGCTTAAGAGCTAATGAAATGTGGCTTACACGACACAAAGTACCATGTGGTTTTCATGAACAAAAACTAAAGTGGGCTATAAAAACATTAGCAAAGACAAGAAGAAACAGGTGTGTAACATTTAGATAAAATCAAGAGATGCTACTACCTTTAAAAATAGTCACCAATAAAACACAACTGCTCTGTCATTCATTTCAAATGGATATGCTTATTAACATTGTAATATTAACAATAACTAACTTATCCAGAAGTGATCCCTTGCTACACAAGCAAACTGATTTCTGACTTGCCTGTGGCAACGAAGAATGGGTTTCTGGATGGGGAATGTATAATTCATTTTAACAGGGGTGTAAGATGCTGTTCCTGGTTGGTACAAGCTTTAAATGCTTAGTGTAATCATGTAATAATTAACTAAATTTAAAAAAAATTGTAAAAAAGCAATACACTCCAAGTAGAAATGGTAACACAATGATTTTTATTAAATTTATCACTGGTGAGAGATATTACATTGGACCCTGGTGCATGATGCTGTTAAGGTTAAATCAGACACTGTTGTGCCAGTTTATGACAAATAAAATTCAGTACAGATCTTAGATCATGCTCGTATTAACAACATCCTGCTATAGAAAATAGGTCATGTTTTACAAATTACAAAAATAAAAAAGTATTTTTCTGAATTCTGTATAATACCTGGTTGACCTGATCTGGATTTACATGAGGCATTAAACCTGATCTGAACTGCATTTCATTTACACCACCAGGAAAAGGTGTCCTATGGTCAAATGTATTCATATTTTCAAGAAATGGCCTTGGTTTTGTGTGATAGAAGTTGCAGTTTGGCTTTAAACACCCATGTGGTTGATTCTCCCAACAGCATTTGACAATATTGTTGCCTTTCTAAAATACAAGTTTATGGAAAAATATAACTTGAAAAAAATAAAAAAACCCTTTAAATTGCAGTTATTTGGATTAAAATCTGCCATATTTCATCATAGATACCATAAGCTGAAACATAACATGTTAATATAATATATATTTAGAATATCACTTGTGGTACTAAAACATCTTGCTTTTTTACTTTTCACATAGCATTACTGATAAAAAGCAAATTCCTATTGTTCTACGGGCATGTTAAAATAGCTAATATAAACATCTACCACATATACTTTGAAGAAATCAAAACATGAAGTAGACATTGATACAGCCATACTTGATAATCTGGGCTGGTCATATATTGGTTCTGCAAAACTACAAAAAACCCCAAGGGCTTCAAGCATTACCATTTTGTTTAAAATACATGATTTACAATATTATGTACATAAAACAGAACAAAAAATGACTCACTACACCAACCCTCCCAAACCAAAAACCATCACCAAAGGATATATGGAAAAAACAACAGAGAATAAATCTTGGTTGTCTGCACTTAATAATAAAATGTAAGTTTCAAATTAACAAAACAAACATAAACCAAGAACATAGCAGGGTACTTAATTGGTCAAGGGCATTTTCCATTCCATTACCAAAAATAAAAACTCAATGCTTCGACCATTTCTATTGTTTACAATAACAGTTTTTAGCATTAATTTAAGTGCTATGAAAATATTTTTAGCAGTTCTAAACTAAGTTTTGTTGATTTTTTTGTTGTCAACTGTATATATATGTAATTCGTATGTGTATAAACAATCATGCAGAGTACTATATCCTTTTATGGATATATATATTTTTAGCATAAAACACTTCTTTGATATGTGGTCACACATCACAAAAATTGGCCCAATATGACTATACATAATAACCACATTTTTGTCTCAAAAAAGATAGTCAGTTGCCTGATTATTGCAATCTGAGAAACTTCACAAACTTGTAGTTGCTTTTCTTTT
>RDPX01000187.1:1178706-1198226 GCA_003991215.1 Morbakka virulenta
ATTGTGCTGTTATTTTCATATATCATTTTTTGATAAAAATACAAATATACAAAATATATATATATATATATATATATATATATATAGAGAGAGAGAGAGAGAGAGAGAGAGAGAGAGAGAGAGAGAGAGAGAGAGAGAGAGAGGGAGGGAGAGAGAGAATATTTGAAAAATGACAATACTTACTTGAAGTATAGAGTGGCGGAACTCGCATGGAAGTCGTGTGCAAATTCCTTGCTTCCACAAATCACATGTTGTTTCACTTCCAAGGGCAGCTGGTTGGTGCCTAAAGTTGCATTTATCTCCCTGCAATAAAACAATTGATACAAAAAGTTCTGTACTGTTTGGCTAATAACTTTTGTAGCAGATTTTTTAAGCATGCAACAACAAACAAATAAGACCCTAATATGAAGGAAAAAATAACTCCAAGATGAATAAGGCCTGAAAAATTTAATATCTTTTTTATACCACAGAACTCTTAAAATGTCTTTATGGGTATACTGTCCTGGCAACTGTGTACAATACTGTCACGTGAAACTCCTGAAGCCACAACCTTACCACTAAATAACTTACCATGAAATGATAACGCTTAGGAGACAGTACTAAGGATTAACAAATAAAAGTTGGTGATAATGGAGGCAGCAAAAACAACTATCTTATAAGGGAAATATTCTGTTTTGTAATAACTATGTTTAGTTTACAGGTCCAGTAAAATGGCTTTACATGTCTATGGCAAAACTTGACTTGCATATTTGGTGATGGTTTCAGTGACTATTGTTGTTGACTGAAGCTGAAGCTGACAGAGCTGAAATTATTTGTTTGTAGTCTGTTTTCAGTTGCATTTCTACTATTGCAAAGGCACTGACAATCTGTGTAATAAGAGGATTAATGATATACCTGTGTAATAATAAGAAAACATAGCTTATACAGAATATTTTTGTTATCATTTGTTACTGTTTCTGAGGCTACTTAAGTGATTTACCAGCTATTTGCATTTTCTCATTATACTAACAAAACTGTTTTGTTTCCTCTTCAATCGGTACCTTGAACAAAGCTAAAGGATCCACAAGCTCATTCAAGACACAATTTCGTCAAAAATGTCTTTCTTTTAAAAAAATCTACAATTCTTTAATATAACAAAGGTGGTAAAGGCAAAAATGATCATTTTTTTTGTTAAAAAGCTCTAAGAAAATACTTTAGTCACAGGATTACAAATAACAATTAAGTACTGGGGTCATTCCAAAATTTCTCATCAAAAACAATGTTCAGGTTAACAAACAACATCACTAATCCACAAGTCATTATTCATCATTCCTTTGACCAAAGTTCTTTTTGGTTTAAAAGTGGGAAAGGAAAACTCAGGATTCAGGAACTTAACTTCAGTAAGTGTTTGATCTGCTGGAACTCTAACAACTGGTATTTGCATCTTTATGCCAGTACATAGTCATATAATGTTTAGTAAATGCTTGATACAAGACTAAAACTACTCACCTTATAACATCCTCCAGCATAGTAGAAGTAACAATCATTACCAGTAGCAGTCATCTCCAGTCTCTTATTAAAATTCAAGGTATGGTGAAATTTTCAAAGGAATTCGAAACTAATTCTGCACTAATGTCCAGTTTTAACAGATGAGCTAAACACAGCTTATATTTATAATTGTGAGGCAAAAAAGAATGAGGAACTTGTATAATTAGTGAAATCTGAGTAGTGCTGACATCCTTGCAGCAATCTCCACTGGGAATCTGTAACAACAAAGACAACTTGCTTTAAGCTCCTGTGTCTGTATACATCACAGTGCACCCTAGGGCACATCACTGATGCTGTGAGACACAAATCTGTATCCTCTGTGGCCAAAAAAGTTCAGGCCTGCAGCTGCAGGAATGCCAAAATAGCAGAATTTTTCTTTTTGGCAAGGCCGCTAAATATTTTCCTGTTTAACTTGACTGGAAGACAAAAAAGATTGATCATATACCCATCCTTCCAGTGGCCATTAAAAGGCAATGCATCCATGAATCCTCAGCAATGCAGCCAGGGACCACAGCACAACTTTGAAAGCACATCTTGGTTATATCAATCACCATCACAAAGATGTTTACAAAAAATATAAATCATAGCAGTTTGAAAAAAAGATGGAGGACACCATAATAATGCATAATATTATACAGCCTGCCACAATGACAAATGCTAGAGATGTTCTCACTGTACACATGTAAAGCTGTAATAAAACTTACAATATTTACCCCCTTGAATTCTATATTTTCAGAGAAGTTAAATATTAACCGAGTTAATAAATTTTTTCCCTGACAACTAGGCAGAGATAAAGGTGCAAATATCAATCAATTTTTCTCTACCTCTTCCTAAGTCCTTTCCATAACCTTCAAACATACTAGTAAAACATTACTTGGGAGCTGGAAATAAATGAATTTCAGGGTATGACACAAAATGTGCTTAATCCAAGAATGGTAAAAACAAAGATCCTTATACATGGTATGTTGCAGGGAACATAATAATTTAGTACCCCTCAGAAACCAATGCAGGGCAATGGGTGGTGAAAGCAGTGCTGGAAACCCTACTCTACTACCAAAGCCAAGCTACCATGAATGTGAACAAAAGGAACATGACATGAATGAAACATGGGGTTTTGGACCAGAGGACCTTTTACTGTAAGCACACCACAGGTACAAGTCAATGGCCAGAACATCCAAAAACCTATGGGAAGTACAAAAAAACAGCACTTTATTTCCACATGAAACATTAGAACTTTTTATAAACGTGCACAACTCCACAAAATGGTTTAAAAGATGAATAGGTTCAGACTTAGCTTATTAGACATATATAAACTTAGGTGTAAAAATCATGGGTACCCTAAAAATATTTCAAGCCAGTGGCTTAATACAAATGAGGAATAGTTCCAGAACCAAACAAAAAATTTTCAAAAGCAATTTTGACTCAGTGGCTCAAATCAGTATCTTTCTGATCAAGCATAAAATCTAGCAAGCCTCTCTAATTTTAACATCACTGTTGCATATAACCCTACTTTTTAATCTGATGAAAACAAAAAAAAGATTCTATGCTGATTTTATGACCCATATGTTAATTCAACAAGTTAAATGTGATCATGGATGCCTAAAATTAAAAATGTCATGGGCACTGGTAAAAAAGGGTTAGAAGGCTAAAAATGAAGGTCTGGACCTCTTGTAATAATTAATGATCTCATAATTTTGATGGATCAGGATAAAATTAATGATAATCTATGCAGCGAATAAGCAAATTTCACACTAACGCAAAGTACATTCATTGGATGACTTACAAAATCAATGATCTTAATGACTGGTCAAAAAAAGTATCACGAAGTATGGCCAGAAACCAAGGTACAATGGTTGGAACAAGTGTTAAAAAATAAGGAAACAAAACTTGATGGCATTACAACAAGAGCTGACATTTCCAAAACCAAATCTATGGCCTGAACAAAAGATAAAATCAGCTGGGTATGAGGTAGCATAATAAGTAATGACCTCATTTACAGGTGAAATTTTCACAGAAATGCTTAATGCCCTAGATGAAGTGGCCAGTTGTCATGCTTGACTGCAAAAATCAACAGACCAAATAGTTTGAAGAGTCAAGTTTATCATTGTGACCCATAGCTTTTATACTTCAAAAACTATTATGGTGCCATTTGCTAATGTCACCTGTTTCATAGAACACAAATTGTATTCACTGATTGCATACCATCACATGAGTTTATTTGTGGTGTTCACTGGGTTTAATTTCACAAACCTTGTTTTTTTTCTCCTTGTTAATAATATTCTATTCTATCTTTTAGTATGGTCATATGTTAATGTATACAGATTATAAGTCACTATCAGACATTGAAAGGCACATAAACAATGAAGCAAATACTACCCACAGCAGGTAAAGACAGAACTGTCAGTTTTGCATCAAGAAAACAATGCTGATGAAGTCATAACTGATAACAACAAAACCCACCAACCTCAAATAAATGAATACCTTTGTGTTAAGCTTGACAACCCCTTGTATGTTCATTTTTAATTTGCAAGCAAATAATTTTAGGAATAAATTACACAAAATAAAATATAAGAATTCACCACTTGTTGCTGATGGAATGGCTATTCTTTTATTGTTACTCCATTTTTCCTCAAATGAATAATTTATGGCTTGTAAAGCTTTATTTCTACAAGCCAAGCTGGTTATCAAAAGAAGTAGTGGGTGGATTTGCAAGAAAAAACAGAAGAAATTTGCTGTAGATGTTTTTATAGTATGAAATGGGATTTTTTTGTGAACCCAAATTAATGTCACATCATCAAATACATGAGAACACTAACACCACTGAATATACAAATAGAAGTTGGTTATGATAATAACTGGGCCTCCAAAAAGGAGTTCAATTTAAAGGTTTACTGGGTTTGTGGGTTCAACATGAACCTCAGGGAATGGACAACCCTCCCTTGCATAGTCCCCAAGATGCCCTCTGGCAAGGCATACCATCCAATCAGCCACCACTACCTTGGCTATGGAGGCCTTCATTCTGTTGACTCACCCTGCCTGAGTGGCAGGGTGGGTCGACAGAGATTGTGTTGAGACCCTGTTATGCAGAAAGTGTCTTGGGGGTAGAGAGAATCTCTGATAAAGTGATGAGCTTGAAAGTTGATGTGGAGGGTACACTACTGACTGTGGTTAGTGCATATGGACCACAGATGGGTTGCCCACAGGAAGAGAAGGATAAGTTTTGGAGAGCCATGGACACCAAGTTCATGAGGATACCTGGTGGAGAGAGAAGTGTGATTGGAGCTGATTTCAATGGATATGTTGGGGAAGGGAACAGAGGGGTTGAGGAAGAGATGGGAAGAAATGGTAAAACCAAGAGGAAAAGTAAGAGGACGGTTGAACCAAGGATAAAATGGTGGAAGCTGAGCAAAGCCAAGTGTAGGAGGAATGTCAAACGGGAGTTACTAGAGATGCTGAGTCCAACTACAGATGTACTGGAAAATTGGTCAGAACTTATCGAGAGAATTCGAGAAACAGCCAAGGCAGTCCTGGGAGGAACATCAGGCTATCGGAAACCAGACAAGGAAATGTGGTGGTGCAATGATACAGGAAAGCATTCACAACAAGAAGAAAGCAAAGAAGGTGTTTGACAGAACAGGCCAAGAGGAGGGCAAAAGGGAATATGACACTAGGCGAAAGGAAGCAAAGCGAATGGTAGCCAAGGCAAAGGAGGAGGCATACTGTGATCTCATTGACAAACTTCACACAAAGGAAGGTAAAAAGGATCTATTTCAGATTGCAAAACAAAAAGACAAAGCATCAAAGGATATCCAGCATGTCAGTCATCAATGATGCAGATGGAAGGCTATTGACAGGAGAAAAGAAGTGTTAGAAAGGTGGAAAAGCTACTTTGAAGGTCTCATGAACACAGAAAACCCAAGAGAAGCCAAAGTCCAGAGAGCTGAACATGACGTTGGAGGGATAGACAAAGGGGAAGTCAAAAAAGCATTGAAGAGAATGAAAAATTGAAAGGCTGTAGGCCCAGACAACATACCTATTGAAGCATGGAAGTTTCTTGGTGACTTGGGATTAGAAGTGCTCACAAAGCTTTTCAATAGGATACTGGAGGGTGAGGAAATGCCAAACAAGTGGAGGAGCATGCTGATCCCTCTTTTCAAGAACAAAGGAGATACACAAGAGTGTGGCAACTACAGGGCCATCAAGTTAATGTGCCACACCATGAAATTGTGGGAGAGAGTTTTGGATGCAAGGCTCAGGCAAGAGTTAGAGGTCAGCGAGGAGCAGTATGGCTTCATGCCAGAAAAAAGCACTACAGATGCACTATTTGCTCTGCCCATTTTGATGGAAAAACACAGAGAAGGGCAAAAGAAATTATACTGTGTTTTTTGAAGATTTGAAAAAAGCATATGACAAGAGTACCAAGGGAGGAATTGTGGCATTGCATGAGAACATCTGGAGTAGCATAAAAGTATATAAGGCTTGCACAAGGCATGTACAAGGACAGTGAGACTCCAATATGGAGTGCTGCAGGGATGTCCAACTTTTTTAAGTCAAGGTCGGACTCCACCAGGGTCCAGCTCTGAGCCCCTTTCTATTTGCAGTAGTTACGGATAGACTAACTGATGAAGTCAGGAAAGAAGCACCATGGATCATGTAATTTGCCGATGATACTGTGCTGTGCAGCAAGACAAGAAATGAGGCTCAAGAAGAGCAGGAGAAGTGGAGTGATGCCTTAGAAAAAAGGGGGATGAAGATAAGCAGGGCAAAAACAGAATACCTGCTCCTGAATGGAAGAGTGGGTGACAAAATAAGCATTTTGTCATCCTTGCTATTTCATGTTACACTACCAAGAGCTTCTATTGCCATAGAAGCTCTTGGTAGTGTAACATGAAATTTCAAGAAATTTATCAAACAGACTGCAATCAAGGAAGAAATGCACTTTGCACTATAACTCACATTAGAAGGGGCAGCCAGAATAGTGAAGAAAGTATTATAGTATTGAATAGAAAAAATAGAAAGAGCCTTTGATTAGTGTTAATAATCTGGTTCCACAGTTTAGAAGTCAGTATATCATCCGATGGTGATATTAACTGCAAATCTGTATAATAATAGAATAATACAGGAACACCACTGAAACTTGTCAAAAGATTTTAAAAGAAATGTGTGACAAGAATTGAAGAACATTGTATGTAACATAATAACATGTAGAACATTGTAACACTGCATTCCCAAATTTAAAGATACTGTCACCATTTAATGAAATTACTGTGCAATAATCATGATGATAATAAAAATCATCATCATCATAATCATTTTGCAAAATTACAGTACTTAACCCTGATATACTTGCACCACATTCTGGCCTGATGCTATGGTTGTGTTCAAACTAGAGGTTAATTAAACTTTAATTAATTAAGATTTGCCGATATGCCAGGTAATTCCAAACCCACAACCCCATGACATTCAATCTAAAAAAGCAACTTAGAGGAAGTGAACGCTGAATGTACCAGAATTTGTACTTTCCACCCCAATTTTTACCATAAAAACATGTGCGGCTAAAAACACCAAAATGACGAAAACTACCAATGTAACACTGATAAAATACAAAAATGTCTGTAGCTATGTCATGGGTTAAAAACAGGATGTGGTATGACTGGATTTGTGTGGATTTAAGCCTCATATCAGCCTAAAGACTATACGTTCTTGGGTACTTGGGGAAATTAAGGCATTTAGCCTTTCGGAAAGGAGAATAATTTCTGAAATGCATGTGCTAGGTGGTATTATGTCTGAAAAAATCCCCCAACAACTGCAGAATGAAATGAAACAGGCCAACCTTAAGTATGCTTCATCAAAGCCCTTTGCATATGAAAGTTAAAATCAAGTAAGAAAAATGGAAACAGTACCACCTTCAATACCATTCATGTTTGGTATTGAAAGCTCGTGGATGTGTGGACGTTTAATAGCAATCACCAGTCCAACCAAAAAAAAATAAATCTGATGATCATCAGATTTACTTAGTGGCAGCATGGGGGGAAACTATTTCTTGTTTAACTTTTTTGTACAGTGAGAACATTTCTATGCATCATTAGAAAAAAAACCACTGAAAAAGTAGGTACAGTTTTATGTACAAACTACATACAATAAAACTTCTATTAACTCCTAATAACAAATATTTAAAATTTCATCTTACCCTAAATTTTTGCACTTTAAATAACATTTAATCTAAAGAAATGCACATTTTGAAATTTTTGGGGAAAGCCGTTGGGGTTCAGATAACACATGAGAACAAAAAACACACAAAAAAACGATAAAAATTTAAAAAATGCACAAAAAATGACACCACATTCCTCTTTAGTTCACAAACATATAGAACTGTAATATGACACAGACAGCCATTCCCTTTTCCTATTTTAATGGTGTCAATTCTGATACTGGGTTTTCCTTCACATTCTATTTGATTTCCTACTCTTTTCCATATAATCTTCCTGCTTCACTGATTCAAAAGGAATTTATCTCTAGTACAGGGACCATATTTCTTGGCAGGTAAATGAAATTCAAAAATTCTTTTGAACATGATTCTATAAGCCTAGAATGCCAGGCTACTGTACCAATGGGAAACACATAGCAAACACAAATGACACTTCGCCAAAGTATATCACATGTTAACCTTTTTACAAAATCCTGAATCAACAATGGAATGCTTCAACTAAAAAAGACACAAAACAACAAAAATCATAATTTATAGCACTGAAGTGCATTTTAAGAAAAACTCTTGCAAAATTCGACATGTCTATTTCACAGACTAAATGCATGAAATACAAAACTAAAAGTAATGTATATACTGTTTAAATATGCATTATATAAATTGGATGGCAAATATAGAAGAGACTAAATTTAAGACATCAAAGTCTTTTAATGATTATACACCAAATGATCAAAACCCTGGAAATTTCCATGCTGATCATTAAAATATGGAATTCAGTGTTACCTTAGCAGAATAAACAGGAAAGCCCTAAAAACATATAGCACAATTCACGGGTTTTGCTTCAAAGGTGTTTAAAATATAAGTAAGATATAGTAAAAAATCTATCAATCATTATCGTAATTTCCTGTATACACACTAAAAGATATTGTGTACATTACAAGTGAAGAACATCTTGTTTACATATAACCTATTAAGTCTTGTACTGGTTTACAAACATGATGCAAAAGCACAACATTCCAACAATGAAGACCTAGCCTTATACCTGTCATTCATTAATGAGTTGAAGCAACCATCACATCAACACAAGCATTCTACTGCAGCTTCTGATGCAATAAAAAAAATGAACATGAAAATCCCTCTGCAAGAAAAAATTTATTACTCAAAAGTAAGAAAAATTGCATCCTCTAATCTTCTATCCTTCTGTTCTACTACTCTGTTGTACTATTTACTAGGTGTTAAGCTGTTTATCTCTGGCAATAACGTTTCTGGTCCTTACAGATATGGTTTTCTTTTTGAAACACTAATACAAAAATGATGCTGATCAATAAACCTGCTTATGAAAGGATATTTTTAAAGGCTTCCTTTGTAAAAGGAAAAAGTTGGTCTCTCATCAAGTAAAAGGCAAGCTGACAGAAAATCCAGGACGAAAAATCACTTATACTGATTTTTATGCACAACCATAGGTAATAGCCATTAATATGTTAATATGAGAATATAGTTTAAATTGAAAATAAGTACCTTCCAAGTATTTTTTTAGTATGACATTGTGATTTAACCTTTTCCCCAGTATTTTGACTATTACTTAAATCACAATCATGGAAATTTGTTGATTAATCAATAAATGTAAAGTGGTATACAATTTTCTACATTTACTTTATTGATTTACTAGTTATTGAATTTCCATGACAAGGACTTAGATAATAATCCAAATATCTGAATAAAAACAAAACAGTACACAATTCACACAATTTCAATAAAAATACAGCTTCTGTGTTAGCTTAAATTGTCAGGCAATCTGGTACCTTCCTGCATTTACTATGTTAATCTTACACATAACTGCTTCCTTAGGCCTAAAACAGACAAAACACTGAAACTGCAATGTTTAAACTACATGAAAACATTACTGTTAACAGAAATACTATTATTACTGCATCAAATTTATGGCTACCAAGCCATGAGGAGAGCATTCCACCACTTAACAAAACCCCATACATGTGAAGTGCTAAACTTGATTTCATTATGGAAGATGCAAAAAGTAGACTAAAATTTAATAATTAACAGACAGGCTGATTTGTAGTAGTGGCAGAGCCAACAACACAAAATTAAATGAGATTTCACATAAAATTAAATTATCAAAACCCTTGTCTACAATTACCAAATTTGTATTTACTACAAAACAAAATCAAGCTCTTGTACCAACTGCCTTGGATTTAGCACCCCAACTCTGAAGGCAGAAAATAACCAGTTAGTAAAAAACTCTTTATAAAATATATGTTTTATGTTCTTCACTATCAAGAGGACTGAGGAATCCCTCAAAGTTTCAAGTACATGAAAGTTCAGATTACACTAAAACGAGAAACATCAATTAGAAGCTTTGTAAACCTACTCCCCAGAATTGTACATGGGGCTTTAAGTGGGTAGGAATAATTAGTGTATTCCCTCCAAACTACCAGATGAAGGATGCTATTTTACAATTCTACACAAAATTTTGTCAACTGTTAGTTTTGTTTCCACGATTTTTTTACAACTGCACCCATCTGACCTATCCTCATGTTCACCCAAAAACGTTTATGATACACAGTGGCATTGCAATAAAACTAAATCTCTTGCAATTATTAGTATATCCTGTACGTGCGCTCTCGCTTGGAGCAATGTTGCCTTTGTTGACAACAGAAACTCGTTGCTGGAAACCAGAATGGCCTATTTCATAATCAATATGTACTGTGATTAAGGTAATGAGCTACAAAGTTAACGAAATCTGAACGTCTCGCCACATTTGGATCAGTAAAAAAAACATTTAATTCCTCACAAACCATCGACTAGCGTCCCGATTGGTACTCGATTCGAACAAATAGCATGGGCTAAAAAACAGGCGCTTGTTATAGACGATGGACCCAATAATGCTCATTTATCTAAATACTTTCATTGTGCTTCGCATAGCTTGCCCCACAGTGTGTGTTGAACTGCTTATGGCATAATTTTTATCGTATGCACCGGTAAAGTGGGCAAAAATTCACAAAAGGGCATGGTATTTACACGTGGTAACAAGTTACAGTGGCACAAAAGCAGTCCGCCTTCGTCCCCAAGAGCTAAAATCGCGCATTTAACATGGGGCAATCAGCGGGAATACAATTGCCCTGCACTTGTACAACACAGTACAAAATGCCACAGCTATTACCAGATTTTTACTTAACATCTATTGGCACAGTTTTACCTACAGAAATCTTCCTGCTGTGAAACCATAACAAGACAAGAACTTGGGGTGTTATTGCTGTTATGGCGGTTCAAAGTGTCTGACGGATGGCACCACCAACCATACAACTATATAATTCACCGTTTCATACATTACCATAAAAAGAGCCTCTAATTTACAATCCATTTACCTTAAAACACTTCTATAACAGCTAGAAAATGGACAACGGAAAACGCTAGTCTTGCTCAGTTGGCCATCACAGGTTGGCACGGGCGATGGCAGTTGAAAGAAAACACGTTTTCTTATAAAATAACTTTATTTGAACATTAAAAAAAATTAGATTCACTGAATACCGATAATGTAAGATTTTTGTGGAGTTTCTATTTTATCGTTACCTACAAAGATCCAATGATTAATCCAACTTGTTTCCCAACTTGAAACATCCAAAATCGTATTTTTCTCAGATGGATCTTGCCTCACAGAATGAACAAAGAAATGGTTTACCTCTGACGTCATGTACTATCCCAGAATACAAAGCAAGTTGCACTGGGACAAAAGACGCAACACCCCGCAGCGCAGCAAAACAGCTGAAATGATGCAGATCATTATTATTATTCAGTCATTTTCTTTTGACTTGCCTTTTTTTTAAGATCAAGCACCGGGTCACTACCAGGACCTAGGGTGAATGAAAGTGGAGTAATGTAAAGTAAAAATAATTTTGTATTGTATCCTAATTGTATAAAAACAGAATTTGTTACGAAGTACAAAATAATAACATTTAGTGGACAGTTTACGAACATCAGATAACAGTTGACAGTAAAAAAATATTTGTAGAAAAAATGGTTATTTAAATAGAAAGCGCTCTTCTCAAAATATGTGCAGTACTATTGAGGACTATTTTCTGGACTTCGTTTAGCGATGGCTCTCCTGGAATTGTCTTAAGGCACCCGGTACTACTGGGATTGTCTTTGTTTTCAGTTGCCACATCTTTTCAATCTCAATCTCTAGATCTTTGTATTTGGATAATTTCTCAAACACCTTAGCAGAAACATTCCTATCGGACGGTACACTCATATCAATGAGTAAGCAGGTGTTATTGCTCTTGTCCTTGACAATAATGTCTGGACGGTTTGCATGTATCGTGCGATCAGTATGGACTGGAAAGTCCCAGAGAATGGTGACATTTTCTCCTTCTGTGACTGGTTCTGAATGGTGCTCATACCAGTTCCATTTAGTTTCTATGGAGAAAGCAGGCAGTACTCAGGTGNTCTTTGTTTTCAGTTGCCACATCTTTTCAATCTCAATCTCCAGATCTTTGTATTTGGATAATTTCTCAAACACCTTAGCAGAAACATTCCTATCGGACGGTACACTCATATCAATGAGTAAGCAGGTGTTATTGCTCTTGTCCTTGACAATAATGTCTGGACGGTTTGCATGTATCGTGCGATCAGTATGGACTGGAAAGTCCCAGAGAATGGTGACATTTTCTCCTTCTGTGACTGGTTCTGAATGGTGCTCATACCAGTTACATTTAGTTTCTATGGAGAAAGCAGGCAGTACTCAGGTGTTTTTGTTTGGTTTTGGCATTTTCTAGTATCATTTTATTAATTAGCAATTGGTCCTTGCAACCATACGATCCTTTCCGACAACCTTTCTGTTCAATTGGGAATATATTGTGATCTTCCACGTGTGAATAAATTCTTTCAGTGAGAATTGAGGTCAAGAGTTTGTAAGAGGTCGACAGGCAGGTAATTGGGCGGTAATTTTTTGGGTTTGCTGTTTCGTTATTTTTTGCGAGGAGATATGTAGTACCTAGGCAAAACCATTTGGGTGTTGTTGTTGGGTCTGTCATCAGTTTGTTGAAGTTTAGTGCTAGTTTTTCATGTGTTGACTGTAGGGTGTCAAGCCAGAAGTGAGCTTTCTTAAGAGCTCTCCGTACTTCGTCGACTTGTATGTCTTCCCATCCCTGTTCAGGGATATCATTTGTATTGTTTTCGAAATTATTCAACCATTCAGAGTTTTCGTTATGCCCTTTCTCTTTTCCCCAAATATTTTTTCCAGAATTCTCGTACTTGTTCTTCTGACGGTATTTCATTTACACTTATGTCTGACTTTCCTATTTCTCTGTAAAACTTTTTGGTGTCCGTCTCAAAGATTTTATTTTGTCTGTAGAATTTATTCCGTTTAACGTACCTTCGCACTCGCTGAGCCTTAACTTGTAGTTTTTGCTTTAGTTCTTCCTTGATGGCTGGTATTTGCTCTTTCCTTCCGATTTTATACCTTCGCAATACCTTTCTACCCTTACCAGATCTTATTTCTTTATCCTTTTGAAGTTCTACTAGCAAAGAGATTTCTTTTCTAAGATTCCCAATTTCTTTATCAATTTTATTATTATTATTATTATTATTATTATTATTATTATTATTTTAAAAAATTTCTCTTTGAATTGTTGTGTAAGATCAAACACCGGGTTACTACCAATGACCTAGGGTGAGTGAAATAGGAAGGGGTTTTTGTGAAAAGAGAGAATAATAATAAAATATTCAACTTAAAAAAATCTGTAAATAAAGTATAAAAAGGTATATAGGTATTATTTAGGACAATTCACGAACATCAGGTACACAATGAATTACAAGACACAAATATATACAAAAAAAGGTGAAAAGGTGGTGAAGACGTCAATTTCTATATAGTGAGCGCCCTTCGTAGTACATGCGCTATGCTATTTAAAACTCTTTTTTGAATTTCATGAAGAGAAGGGTTTCCTGGAATTTTCTTAAGGTATTCACTAGTCCCTTTCTTTATCAGGCCCAAAGCACCTATCACTACAGGAACAGTTCTAGTTTTTAGGTGCCACATCTTATCAATTTCAATTTCAAGATCCTTATATTTTGCAAGTTTTTCAAACACTTTGGTGGAGACATTTCTATCTGATGGTACGCTCATGTCCACGAGGAGGCAGGTGTTGTTTTTCCTATCCTTAATTACAATATCAGGGCGGTTGGCCTGTATCGTGCGATCAGTATGGATTGGGAAGTCCCAGAGGATTGTAAAATTTTGTCCCTCTTTGACAGGTTCGGGATGGTGTTCATACCTGTTAGTGTTAGTGTTTATAGAAAAATGGTTGCAGATTTTCCAATTCAAGTATTGTCCAATTCTGTCGTGTCTGTTTTCATACTCCCCTGGAGTTAAAACAGAACAACCAGAGACAAGGTGGTCAACTGTTTCCACTTTTTCTTTGCAAAATCTACATTTTGGATCTGCACCATTGTGCAAGACATTTGCCTGATAATTTCTTGTTATTTAGGTTTGATCCTGGGCGGCAAGAATAAAGCCTTCCGTTTCCTCTTTCAGTTAAGAGTTTCGGAGCCACTGGTGGGCTGCAATGGTATCTACATCAGCATTATTGACCCGAGCTGCAAACTGTCCATGGAGAGGCTTTTCTTGCCACCGTGATTCGAGATGTTTTAGCCCTAAAATTTTAGCGTTTTTCTTTGCTTCACTAGCAATCTTTGTCGGTGTTGTAAGATTTCAAGATTTAGTTCCCGAGAAAATTTGTGGGATTCTTTGACAACAGAGTGGAGTTTCTTTGAGTTTTCATGCACATTCACCAATTGGAGCTTCCAATCATCAGCATTGTCCAAGTACTGACAAAGCCCTATAGTGGAAGTTTTATATGAGAGCTCTAACTGTATCAATCCTCTACCCCATTTTACCCTAGGAACATATAACCGGTCTATGTCCGATTTTGGGTGGTGCATCTTGTAACAGGTAAACTGTTTTCTAATTTTGTCGTCTAGTCTTTGGAGGTCATCAAGGTTCCAATTGATGAGTTTAAAACTATATTTTACTACTGGTATCGCTAGGGTGTTGATTGCTGTTATTCTATTTTTTGCGTTCAATTCTGTTTTCAAGATCGACCGAGCTCTGCGTATACATTCTTTTCTGATCTTCTCTTTCATTTGTGAGTGTTGTATTCCATCTCCTTCGTTGACTCCTAGGTATTTGTACGTCCCCTCTTGGTCGAGTTCCATGATAACTGTGTCGCTATCAAGTTCAATGTTGTTGGTGTTAACTAACTTTCCTCGCTTAAATGTGGCTTTTGCACATTTGTCCAACCCAAATTCCATTTCTATGTCATCACTAAATGCTTTTACTGTTTTCAACAGTCCTTCAAGTTCTCCATCATTACAAGCATATAATTTCAGATCATCCATGTAAAAGAGATGATTTATTTTACTTTCATCGATTTTGTATTCATAAGTTGTTTCGTTCAATAATCGAGATAAAGGTATCAGAGCCATACAAAATAGCAGGGGAGATAGAGTCACCCTGAAAAATTCCACTTTTGATTCGCATACCAAGGGAAGATAAGACACCATTAGAGTGAGAAAGAAGAAGATTAGTTTCCCATAGTTTCATAGATGTTTTAAGAAAATTAATAAGGGTAGGGGATACTTTAAACAGTTCAAGACAACGCAATATCCACGAGTGAGGTACACTGTCGAAGGCTTTCTTATAATCGATCAATGCAATACTCAAGTTTCGATGTTTTAATTTCGCACTTTCCAATATCATTTTATTTATAAGAAGATGGTCTTTGCAGCCATAGTAACCTTTCTTGCAGCCCTTTTGCTCTATCAGAAAGATGTTATTTTCCTCTATGTGTGAATATGTTCTTTCAGATAATATACATGTCAACAACTTATAAGAGGTCGACAAGCAAGTAATGGGACGGTAGTTTTTTGGGTTTGCAGTGTCATTACTTTTTGCAAGTAAATAGATAGTGCCTTGATAGAACCATTTGAAATTGGTTCTGTCCTCAAGCTATTAAAATTTGAAGTCAGCTTAGAATGAGAAGAGTTTAAAGTGTTTAACCAGAAATTCGGAACTTGGTCAATTCCAGATTTCCATTTATGCAACTTTTTTAGCGCTTTGGTAATCTCATCGACGCTTATATCATTCCATTGTTGTTCAGAGATGCCATTAGAATGACTTTCCAGGTCTCTTATCCATTTTGCATTTTCATTGTGTCCTTTCTCATTACCCCAGATGGTATTCCAAAATTCGGTAATGCGTTCCTTCGATGGTATTTCCTCTACAAGGACAGGTGTTTTTCCAATTTCTCGACAGAACTTTTTGGCATCTGTTTCAAATATCTTGTTTTGCCTATAGAAATTATTCCTTTTGGTGAAACGACGGAGTCTTTGTGCTTTTACTTGAAGTTTTTGTTTCAGCTCTTCCTTAATAGTTGGTATTTGCTCTTTATTTTCTACGCGGTATTTTCTTATTAATTTCCTTGCTTTTCCAGATTTTACTTCTTTATCCCTCTGCAATTCGTCTAGTATAGAGATTTCCTTTCTAAACATTTCAATTTCTTTTTCGATCTTAACTTGCCACTTGGACTTGGTAGGTTTCCGTTTATTTTTGTTGTTTCTTTTTGCTTTATTTTTTTATGCCACATTTATGTTGAAGGACTTTGGATGTTGCATATATTAGTTGGTTTAATTCGGTCATGTCAGGGTCTATCTCCTTGCAAAGTTGTTTTAATGCTTCATTTCCTAAGATCAGTAAGCTTTTATATTTCTGGGCATGCCTTATTTTCATTAAAGGTTCTCAATCCGTATTTCTGTGTGTTTAACAATAGAAAATTCCTCTATTATATCCACTTTCATTAAAGCTAACTCTTCTTGATTGACATTGTTCACCAGCGTTACAGCTTCAGCAATATCATTATGTTCTTCACTATTATTTCCAATTCCGCCAACTTCCTCTCTTTCAATACCTTTATTTTCTGCCAAACCTTCATCACCATCTACGTTTTCAATATTCATATCCCTACCTCCAATAATTCTATCATCAATCAAATCCCTCTTGTCTATTTTTACTTGCCCTTTAATCTGTGTTATTTCCAAATCTGTCAATTTCTTACTTCGCATGATGTATCTTCTTATATTCGCTAGTTTATTTGCATCTAACATATCAAATTTGTCACTTTCACTGTTGCGTTTACACCAAGTGATATAAGTATCTTCGGTATTGTTGCTTTGCGGTTTTTCCAAAGCGGGGTAAAAGCAATTTAAAAATTCCTTGTATTCTTCTCTGGTCCATCTTTTCCTTTTTTCTTTTTGATAACTTTTTGGTCGTGAGCCCACTGGGCCAGGGTTGGGAAAAATCCCGTTCTGGTGACCACATGGGTTGAGATTTTGAGAAGAATTACACTCAGTTGCAAACTTTTCGACCTCAGGCTGGTCTCGCCCTGAGGGACGCGTCCCTTGTTGACCGGCGCGACGGACGATGCGGTATGTTTTACTTCTTGTTCTCATATCATTTCGGGGTACATTTTAACCTTACTGCCAAGGGGCTGAGTATTCCGCGCCATTTACCATCTGGTACTTCGAACACATCGCGGATTGTGGACAGACTTAACTCCGCCAGACGTCATTCCAGTATTTCAAGGCCTCGGAGTAAGCTAACAGGTGCTACAACTTGCCCAAGGGTGACCTGGAGGTAGTTGTGGCAAAGGATAACCTCATTCGCCCACGTCGAAACTCCACAACCGGATGCAGTTTATTGTCATACCCATTATTATTTTTTTTTTTAATTATTATTATTATTGTTATTATTATTATTATTTTTATTATTATTATTGTTACTATTATTATTATTATTATTATTATTATTCGGTAGTGGAAGTGACGAATCCACATGGCGGGAAATCTGTCCTGCCTTTTTCAGTCTTTATTATCAGATTGATGATTTTACCATAACTGTGAGAAGTGCAGAATCACAATATGTGATGTGATACACAACACACAGAGAGATTATTATTCAAATGTCTCACAGCATTGATGTTATTTGTCGGTTAATTGCTGGACATCAGGCCAAGTCCCTTGGCTTTAGGTTTCTACTACTTTTCTAATAATCTTTGCAGTTCCTCACAAGCAAGCTTTCTGTAAAAGTTCTAAGTTACATTCTATTTCAATTTTATTCAACCATCTTTCAAAATTCGTTCCAATTGTGCCCAGAGCTCCTATAATTAATGGTATAATGGTAATCTCTTTTACACTCCACATCCTCTTGATCTCTCTCTTCAAGTCTTGATGCACCTCAATCTTTTCCTTTTCTTTCCCTGTCAATGCTTGTATCAAAGGGACAAGCAATGTCAATAAGCAAGCATGATCGATGCTTTTTATTTTCAAAAACACTGTCCAGTCGGTTATGTATCTCTTCTCACAGTGCATGCATCTGTTCCTGTGTCTTGTTCCCTTGTATCACTTTTACTTTGGTTACCTTCATATTGTGTCATTTCGTGCTGGTCTTCTCCATCCACAGCCATGTCTGTATTTTCCTTTTCAGCCTCCCTAATAATTTCTTCAAGCTTTACTTCTGTTAACCATTGATCTACCACTATTGCTATTATTATTGTAATAATGATAAAAATTATTATTATTATTATTATTATTATTATTATTATTATTATTACACTAGTAGCTAAAAGCACAGACAGATGTTATAAAGCATCCATTAAGAAAGCTGGTTTATTACCAATAACCAAATGCTCCTCACAAATTCCCTCACATTTTAGCATTCTAATACTTTTCTTATTATTCTAGCTGTCCCTAGTATAGTAGTTTATTGAACAGGATATGCCTCTAGCATGATGCAGATTATCATTATTATTAATATTATTATTATTTAGTGGCGGAGCAATACGAGCCCTTGGGGGACTCAGAGGTAGAAACCCCAGCAAACCCATCTGACTCCCAGCCTGATAAGGGTAAGCTGGGTGCATGCATCACACCCACGTGTGTGTGATAAATTGATGTTAATAAAAATACAACTCATTACCTTGCAGGTGGAGCCTGTTTGGGTTTCCCAGTTTCGGTGACCCATTTTGCTTGAAACGGTCTCCGTAGCGAGGCTTCACCTAAGACCTCAGGACTAAGTAACAAGTACGAAGTCGGTACTCAGCCCTTCGGAACTTGAGATCAACACTCACGACACCTAGATATGATGCTCCCCCACTACTCTTGCAAGTCTGCGATTTGAGCGGTAATATTTAACCTAGCCCATTTATAATTACCGTCTAAAACTAGTTATTATCATCATTATTGATAACTAGTTATTATTACTATTATTATTGTTATTATTATGGTAAATATTTATACAGGATAAAGATCCCAGTACTAAAATACTGTTATCACATAGGTCAGATCAGGATCACCTTGCAAACTTTGTATCTTGCAAAGGCGCCGGGCGCCAGTTGGGAGCAGTTATAAAATGTGATACAGGCCCTAATTCAAAGTACTTGATAAAAGCACCCTTTCACTGACATTACACTTCAACTTTTCAAGTGTAATTGCCTTCTACATTTTATATGCTGTTATCTAGGTTAGTTTCTCCGAACATGTTTTCTATAAAGGACTTTTTTTCCGTAAAATATCTGACCCTGGGAATATGAACAACCCCTTTTAAATATCCCTAAGTCCTGGGATTGTCACCAATTAACATCCTTTTCTCAGTGAATTTGGGAACAAGATTGAGTAACATATTTTGTGTAAGAGTGCACCAAGCGGGTGTCGCCTATTG
>RDPX01000187.1:1201260-1231946 GCA_003991215.1 Morbakka virulenta
ATACTGCAGAAACGTGGGGTTTTTACACATCATTTTTTAGTCGTCCACTTTTTAATTAACATTAAAGGCAATACTTAGGTCTTGAAAAACTCTGTTTTTATGAGGTGCTGGCTTTAGAATGAAATTTGCATTAAGGTATCATAAAAAGTATTACGTATTACTCATAAGAATGCATTAAATTTTTGAGATATACTGCAGATAAGTGATGTTTTTACACATCATTTTTCAGTCGTCCACTTGTGAACTAACATTAAAGGCAATACCTAGGCCTTGAAAAACTCTGCTTTTATGAGGTGCTGGCTTTAGAATGAAATTTGCATTAAGGTATCATAAAAAGTATTACGTATTACTCATTAGAATGCATTAAATTTTTTAGCTCCCCAGTGATTAATTATTGGTCGGAAACGGGGTCGAAAAATTGAGTGGTGAGTTGGGCAACCCTTGCCAAACTCAGCAGGAGAAATAACAGGATAAGCGTTTTCTGGGACATGTTTTTTATATGAAAATGGATTGTAAAAGAACTAGAACTACGAAGACCAAAAAAATTAAGGAACTTTAGTACAAGGCTCAAGGAAAATTAAGAAATTGTTAAATTTTCTACTTTGAAAAAGAAGTTTATTGACCCTAATTTATTTAATTTGCATAGGTTTTTTTCGTGACAATCTTCATTTATATCCATTCCAAAATGCTTGACTTTAAAACAAGAAGGCAATTTTTGATCCCCGAAAATAAGAAACCAGTTAAGAAATATTCACTATTATAACATCAAAATCTTTCAGTCAAATTTATAAACTTTTAATTCTAAGTCCTGATCCAAGTTTTTGATTTGAAAAACCTTTAAGCACAAGACAAATAAAGTTCATGAAAATGTGGTCACTCATGTTCGTGGTACAACAGCGTCTGGAAATGTGTAAACATTTGTAATAGCGATAGCACAAGGCCAGACTGTACCGAAGACGGACTTTGCAGATCTGTGTTCATTAACTACTGTTGTAAAAACTACATGCTTATGAGTCAGCACTGCAGAGAGGCTGGTGAAGTTTCGGTGTGATTGAGCCAATACCTGATTCACAAACAGGAGAGCTAATCCACTATATTTCCTGTTAGCTAGTGATGCAACAAGAACCCAAATATAGTAAACTAGGGACGATTTGCGACTGCTTATCGAAACAAAATATTATTACAACAAAGCTTAACTCGGACTCAGCACCGTTCTCACAACAACACCTTTCTCTCTCAATGTTTTACTGAGAAAATGATTGAAACGAATTTTTATTACAGGTGAGAATAAAAAACATCCTACGGACTTGATTGTCAGAATGTGAATTGGATTCCCAGTCTGGTAAATAGAGTGATTTAATAGACGGTAAGGAAAACATATTAAGCAGCATCCAATTAAATGTCGCTCTTGTCCATTCATTTTAGCGACGACGTAGAGAGCAAACTCACAAGAAAAATTTAACCCTGTTGAGATTGCAACAACACCCCCTCGTTTTCTTTGAGATAACTTTTTTTTCTGTTATTCCGATTTCGCTATCTTCCTATACTTTTAATAGCTTTTACTTTAAGTTGTTTTTTTTTTAATCCTGCGTTAAATGTTCAACCCTGTCGGCCGTTAAGGGGACTCGGCCGGGCACGGGTTGGGTGCAAAAAAGTAAAACATTAATATCTGAATTTTTGGTTTACGTTAAGGTTTTATTTGATATCTATTTCTATAATTTATCTTATGTTTTTACAGAAAGATCCTTGGAAATTTCTGGTTGTTAGGAATTTCCAAGGATCTTTTCTTTTACTATGGTAATTTCCTTTTCCAGGGAAATTTCCCTTGTAGAGGGTAGAAGTAAAAACAATTTCATGGAACAAAAACTTGAATTCTGTTGAACTGCTGTATCTGTAACAATAAATACTAAAGTTCCAGTCTACATGGCTTCTGTGGGTTCCTGTATAAACGTTGTATATTTAGGCTTTAGTGAAAATAAACTAAAGAAACCAAAAAGACAAAAACTGTCTGACAGTTCTCAGAAAATACTGTAAGTTGAAATTTTTAGAGGTTTACACAGAAAATTCTTTTAGAGGTTGTACATTTTCGTTTTACGTATATGTATTGGAGATGTATCTTCCCTCTACAAAGTCGCTGGAAAAAAGCCCTAGTGGTAAAATACAAAAATCTTTATCCAAAAAAAGTCTAGAAACTAGTGTCCAGTTCACGCACAATGCGTGGTCACTTCTCGTTATCATTCTTCAGTCTTCACATAGATTTACACAGAAATTTCTTTTAGAGGTTTATAAAGCAAATTCTTAACTAACACATCTTATACTTAACTAAAATATATTTACTTGAAATTTACTTGTTTTTAGTCATTTTTTGTGAACTGAAAGAATCGAGAAAAATTTCAAGTTAGTACAACGGAGAAAATCGCACTTGCCAAGATTACAACAATTCTTACATTAAGAAATACTGTGTTCGATAAAATTTGTTTGAAGAAAATGACTTCAATATTAATCCCCAAATTTTCTATCTGAAGATGAAACCAGTGACGGTAAAAGGAAATGAGATGAATTAGATCATTCACTCACTCGCCCACTCACTTACTCACTCACTTTCCCAGTCAGTCACTCACTCACTCACCCACTCATTCACCCTCGGTTCTTTTTGATTAACGTGCAGTGGTGACTGGTTAATCCTTCACACTGGTGGGATTTCTTCCAGACAACCTGACAGTTCCACGTATGTCAGGTTGCACAAATGATCTCAAGCAGCATCTGTCCAAAGGATCTGTTGATGTCAAGTGATGATGCCAATGTGAATTTACATTTTGATGTAACTTTTCATGAGAAAAATCAAGATATTGGCTTTCCGGAAAGTGAACCAGACTACCTGCTTCGCTTGCCAAGGAAACAAAAATTAAATTCCACAATTGGTAACTGTGACCTTTCAAACTTTTATCCAAATCCTGATTACCAAAATTAAACTGATGATTTGCAAAACAAGGGTGGCGCCAATGTTAAGTGGACAACTGACCTTCCAAGTTACAAAGTAAATCGGAAAAATGCAGGAGGGAGAGCATTTTGGGATCTTCCAACTAATTGTGCTAAAATGGAGAACCGCTACGCTACCAGAAACAAGGAGCCTCGTGACAGCTGGTAACATTGTTCAGAATGTTTTTAAGTACACAAATACTGTAAAAGATTCATTTAGCCCCTCGGGGATAATAGAGGGGGGTTAATAGAGTTAAGGATTAATAGCAAGGATGCTAATCCAAGATCAGAGCTACCAAAAACCTACATAAATCACGAGTTCAATTCTTTGTTAAAACCTTAGTCGGTGACAATTTACTGGAACACCGCAGGAAAAATCATATTGGAACCCCCAATGAAATAAAAATGGAAGCAGAGAGAGAGAGAGAGAGAGAGAGAGAGAGAGAGAGAGAGAGAGAGAGAGAGAGAGAGAGAGATACGAAAAGTCCTATTTGTTGTGTTTCATTGGTAAAAATATGCTATTTTAATGTGCTGACAAAAAGAAAACTTGACAAAAATTGTATTTGTACTAAGGACATTGTACAATGACCAATGTATTAGCTGCGAAGAATGAAAGACACCTGAGCCAACAGTCTATTATGACAATATGAGAGATGGCATTGGCGTTATTGACTTGTTGTACGTCATGATATCTACAAAAGGAAGGTGGAAACTTTGGCCAAACAATGCGCATATTTTATTTCGGATCCGCAAGTACAAACGCTCGAACATTGTGCAATGAGTGTAATAATATGAACATGTCAAATAGCGATTTTAGAAAGTCGATAGCTAAAGAATTCAAATAACAGGAGTCCCCAAAACACTGGTCGAACCACAACAAAATGTTTGTAAGCAGAAAGGATGTTGTCAAAGTTGTAACGAGGAAATGTACGGAGAGTGGTATACAAGCAGTGAAAATGCATAGAATAGGAAGTTTGAAAAGAAGTACCACTTGTGTGAAGGTTTTATTTGCAAGGAAGATACACATCGATTTTTATTTGTTGTAAGTGCAAAATGTGGAAAGTAACAAAAGAACTGAAATCTCAATGCTTTGCTTTAGATTTAAACACTGAATATACCTTTTATTACAGACTTCTGTTCCTTTTGTTTACAAACTCAAAAATACTGTTTACGTCAGCAATTTTGTTCATTTCTGAACAAAATATGGCTTTTGATTAAAAAGAAGAAGTTGCCACTAATAAAGCAAAGAAATATCAAATATCATAGATGCTTTTAACAACAATGAAAGTGGTTTTTCATAAAATGGCGATCTATTTAAAGAAATGCAAGCTTCATCCTTAATTTTGTGGTCACTATGATTTCAATTTTATAACTGTGTTGCTCCATTCACAAAAGATTGACAGGCACTTTTGAATCCTGTCGTTTAGGAGCTACAGAGAAGTAAACTTGACTTTGTCATACTTTACTTCTAAGCTCGTGAAACGTGAACAGAGATATTTCGATGACAGCATATTTATAGACCAATTACTTATTCTAGCATATTTGGAACTTTTTAGCTTTTCCTTCACAAAACCTGGAACAACAAGCATTTTTCAAATTAGTTTTTACTTTGACTTTGGCCTGTGGTAACTGTGCAGAAGTAAAGGTGTTATCTTAGAGTTTTCTTAGTTTTAGTACTCAGATCAGAGAATCGTGCTGACATCAGCAGGTTATCGTGTTTTTTTAACGTCTCAATCATTGAGTTTTGTGTGTTTTCACTCTTAAAGTTAGTATCAGCCACGAATAACTTTGCTTGTGATAATCTTGCACTGATTTAAAAAGGTCAAAAATTAAAGTTTTTCCTCTCATCGAGATGAAAAGGTTTCCAAATGGCACAAAATTTAGTTACGAACAATACCGTTTTGAAAAAACCCAAAAAGTAAGTACAGACATCTATTATCTATCTAGAAAAGCATATTGTTTTACGACACAAAGATTTTTAGCTTTCTCTAGAAGTGCTACTTTTTTTTGGTTTTAAGGTCATTTCTCCCCAGTACTGGGGCTCAGACGGTGCCCTTCACAGGGACTTGGATTTGTCAGTGAGGAATTTCTTGGCCGGATGCCCTTCCTGACGCCAACCAATGGCTTGTTCTTTTGTGAATCTTCAAAGTCGCCCGCTCGGGGAATGGAACCCGGAATTCTTGGTTACTGTGCAGTTGCACTAACCATTAAGCCACGGCTCCTAGAAGTGCTATAAACAATATGAATTTCAAAAAGCATTGTGGGGGAATTTTTTTGCTATTTTGAGACTTCATTTGATAAAGTCTGCTGACGTCAGTACATTAAATTCTATTTTTTGTGAGTTTTGTATTAATTGTGTTCAACTACAACTGTGCTAAGTTTCAACTCAGTATCTATTCTCGTTCTATAGGGAAGAAGTGTGTAAAGTTCTCCACCTCCTCCTTTACAGGGGGTCAATAGACGTCTGCCCTAGTAGGGTTAAGGATCAAAGAAACTCAAGAAATGTATTTCTGTCTTATGCTTGTCTGACGTCATGTATCTTGACCCCTACTAAACCCTATATCTGCTGTCATACATCGTAATTAGAATATTTACCCTGTTTGCTCTTTACTGTGTGTTTGATGACTTTCATAAGTAAAATGAAACATTGAAATGAATAAATATAAGGTACAAATATTGAAATTGAATATTATTTTAACAGTCTTCTTAATTATTTCTTATGTTACTCCATCTTACCACCCGGTACGATATTAATTTTTTTTGGTATGTGTGAACTCACCCCAGAATAGGCCCAACCTTTCACAGGAATCTCTTTTCCAGGTTTTGGAGAGATGTATTCAAATATTGATATAAGACAATTGAAAAGCAAGAGCGTTGTTTAATTTTTCACGTTCCTTGAATCTTTGTAGTTTTACAGCGAAGCAAACAAAAGTGTAATGTAAAAATCCTTCCCTTTTTAGCTTCCGAAATCTATTTGAGGAGCCTAGAAATGTTAAGTAGAGTTAATTGTTAACTGTGGATACATTCAGTGGGCAGCTTGGTGTCAGCAAGGGGATCCAGCCAAGAAATTACTCACTGCCACAGCGAAGTCCCTCAGAAGGGCACAGTCTGAGCCCAGTTGCTAGGGAATTGACGTTAAAACAAACAACCAAACAAATTCAGTTGGTAATGAAGTGTTTTGCTTTTATATGAAATAATCACATCTCATTACAAATTTTGGTTCAGATTAGAGATTTATTAGTTTGTACCTTGCAAAAATATCAGAAATTGCCGATAACAGTCAGAAATAAAGAGTATGGATATGATGTGCTATGTGAGTACGAGTTGTAATCTATTCATTGTTCACACTACAGAAAAGTCCACGAAGTATCACAATGAAGAGCTAATCTCTCAAATCACATTCCTGAGACTGTCGGAAATGTGGTGGGGTGGGAGGAGGAAATTACTAGACTGACGTCGAACGTTTGCCTGGTTGAGCAACTTTGACTACTGAGAAGGTACAAAAATGAAGTAAAGGCACTTGAAAAGATATGATTCTTAAATTCTTTTTCCAGTGTCTTGACATCAAATACCGTAGACGAATCACAGTGGTGCTTTCTCTCTCTCCACCTTTTCCTATCTCTTGCAACCTTGCCAAACTCTTTTTTTATCTTTAACTCTCAATCTCCCCACCATCCAATTTAACATCTTCAATCTTGGTCTTCCTCTTGCCCCTTTCCCTGCCATTGCAGCCTCCAAGATATTCCTCTCTACCCCTACTTATCTTCTCAACTCATGGCCAATAAATCTCCACTGTCTCTCCTTCTGATAGTAGTCAAAAGTTGCTTTTCTGCTCCCACCTTTTCCAAAACTACTTTATTCGTCAGTTGCTTAAATTACCTTAAATTATTTAATTTTTCTTATATTACCTTTTTATATACCTTATATTACTATCATAAAGTGTGCTGGCCAAATTATGGCCAGCACACTTTATGAAATTAATTAGTCAAAAGTAATATAACCACAACCTGAGCTCTCGCGGATCTTAGAAGTTACAGCCGAATTTGTCAAATAATTGATAACTCTGGTTACACAAAGCTTTCTTAATAGTCTTCAATAACAGGCCAGAAAATGACTTAAAATTTTCCAGCTGGAAAAAGCAATAACTTCCTTTTATCGAACAAAATTTATCTTGGTGTTATTTTTAAGGTTTTTTCAAACCCTTTATTTTGATATAGGTTTTAATAAATCAAGTTAACGAGTTAAGTTTTTGTATGTGAAATTTTTGTCTACACACCTAATTTATTTAGGAATGGAACTATTAATGACGAACAGGCGAATGGGCAAATGGGATAGGTTAAGGAGACCAGGTAGGTGTGGAACATTGCAAAGAGGTATTATACCGAAGTTTCTCTTGCAAGATGTGGAATTGCAGCTTATTTTTCTGTTGAATGAATAGACCATGACTTTGAACAGTAAAGTTCATTACATAAACTTTACTTTTAATGTTCAGTACCCAAATGTTTGGGGTTAAACTTCTTCTTCTTTGTCTTTCGGCTGCTCCTATCAGGAGTCGCCACAGCGGATCATATTCCTCCATTTGGTGCGGTCAGCAGCATCCTCTCTTCTAACTCCTTTCGCTCTCATGTCCTCTTCACCCGCGTCCATATACCATCTCTTTGGTCCCCCTCTCTTCCTCCATCTAGGCAGATGCATCTCTAACATACTCCTCCCGGTGTAGTTAGTTCCCTTCCCTTCTGATCACATGTCCAAGCCATCTCAGCCTTGCCTCCCTTTGCTTCTCTCCTAATCTCCTTACATGTGCTGTACCTCTGATATATTTGGGGTTAAACATTGGGCTAAATTTTGAGATAAAGTATTTGACAAGAACAGTCTTAAGCAACACAAATAACAAAGGGTACTGAAGCATGCTTGTGCGACTACCTGGAGTGAAGCATTGGAACTCTGTATAAAGAATAAATAAATTATTAGAATGAATAGATAGATTCTATAGCGGAGAAAACTAAAAAAAGGAACAGTTTATCAAGATTTCAATAGATAAAAGACCACAATAGAATTCTGAGTTGTCACAGCCAACTTCATTATTAGATCTCAAATAAACATAACACAGGCAAGGAAATGGAGTGTTAATAGGAAAATGTGAAAAAGATTTCTGGCAGCATAACCAAGATATTGTTTGTATTGGACCACCATGGTTTTAGGTGAGGCACGCAGTTATATTACTGGTTTGTTGGAGAGAACTATTTGTTTTTGTTTCAACTTACGAAGTATCGCAGTGTACTACTTCACACACTGCAAGCCTATCGACAAAGGTAGAAACTCTGATTTGTTGCAATGGCCACAAATTGACCACTCTCAGCTTAACGGACAATTGTCTTTCCTGCACACCTCATTATGTCGTGACCACTCAAAAGCGTTACGCCAGGGAACTGTCTAAAGAGCATTTCTCTTTTTGATAATGGAGGCAGTGTACAGGAAGTTGGACAGTTCATGACTAAAAGAAAATTTGGATCCTATTTGGACAATGTTGGTATTGATCAACGTTGACCTCGACAAAAAGAATTTTAACTCTATGTTCTGTAAACAAAGAACTATACATGCGAGGTTTATAGGATTAGCTGTGTTGATCTTAGAAAAGCTTTGAGATTTCTAGAGTATCAAGCAAGCGGTTCAGATAGGCCTTAGTGTTTATGTTTTCAGACATCCAACATGTTTAATTACGCGATAAAAATTGTCTTTTGCTGCTTCGTTGTGAAGCATGAAATTCTGAACAGTGTGCCTGAATGACATTTCAATGTTCTTACGTAAATATTATTGTTAAAATTATCAAGATCTGGTTGACTGAGCAGTTAAAACGTATCCATATCAAATACGAGGATGGTACACCCCTAGACTTTGTGATCACATAAGTGGATATTTGTTACAAAAATTTGGTTCAATCGTTTTCATGCTGACGTTTTGGTGCCTGCGTACTTTGCCTATCAATAATAACAGAGAATTTTTCCTTTTTTTTGTACTGTGCGATATTCTTCAGTGCTAATTAAAGATCGTGCAAATAATCAGAAAATGGTTCAATGTTATATAGACAAGTATGCAAAGCTTAATATTTGTGGCAGCTGACCCGATCATACAGAATGGAACTTAATGGAAAAAATGTTGTTAAATGTTCGATGCACGTGAATGCAGGAAAACATTATCAGGCAATTATGAGGTCTATTTCGCCACTTTTCCAATGGATTGATCCTGCATACAGGTTTCTTAAAGTATTCACTGATGAGGAACCGTTTTATGATCCTCGAGCAAACACGGAAAGACAACATGATTCCTTAAGAACTCAGGCACTTAGCATAGTTTTAATTCTCCACGAAAACTCTAAGTATTTTGATAGTTGTCTTAGTGAGGAATTTTTTGAGGATTCCGATTCACCATGGAAACACCATTTTACTGTCGAGTTAAACAAGCAAATGCGACCTGCGACTTTGGCTAAACAGAGTTTCTACGAATATTCTAAGGAACTCCCGTTATTTGCTATTAATAGCTTGCATAAAGGATCCGAATGCATTCGATTTCAATTGTTAGCAGAAAACTTTTCACGAATGAGGGTTTTTTATGCTGAGATATTTGGGCAAGAGCTAACTATGGTACGTCGAGATTTTTGTTACTGTATTATGCATAGGGAGCCAGGATTACAACTACACTTTGGTTTGAAGTTTCTGCCCGAATTGTCACCCTGTCCGACAAATAAAGCCATTTTGATCTTTAGGATCAGGGATATAACTCTGGAACGTCTTAAAAGTTTAAGACGTTTTAATTTTGTCGATAGTTGGTATCGCAAAGGTAATCATATTTTGATCCCTGACCCTGATGGAAATATGGTACTATTTGAAACAATATAATGTAAAATCCCCCCTCAAAACAAGCAATGTCGTTATTATCTTTTTCATTTCGATTTTGATGAACAGTGGAGTTCTTTTTCTTTCAGCGTAGAATTTATATCAACAAACGCCGCCAGCAACGGCTTTTCCCATTAAGAAAAGCAAGAAAAATTGTCCAAATCATAACAGAAGCAAAACAATAATCATCTTATTCTCCATTTCATTCTAAATTATTGATTTTATTTTCCATACATATAAAATACAAAATAGGTCAACAACTCAATATTTTCTTACTCTTCCCAGGACCAAAAAAGAAAACTGGAAATCAACCTGGTAACCTTAATTTTTTCCCTCATTTCTTCTTTTCTTTTGAGCAGTCACCACAGAAAATCATTGCTGTTCATAGCGTCATTCTTTTGTGTTGTCTGGCTCCACTTTTCTCAAACGTAGCCCCTCCATCCCATTATCCATACATTTCCTCTGTCTCCATCTTTTCTTCGTTCCCAGGACTCCCATCTTATGGGCATACTCTATTAGACTCTCTCAGCGTTCCTAGAGACTTCCCACATCTGTTGGCTTTTCTCACATTCTCTTTCCGTTTTGATATTGTTCTATTTACTCAAAGTAATAACTATCCTATCCTTTGTCGAAATTTTTTGCTGAATAAAAAACAGAGAAACGGGTGGGTTTCTTATCAAGATATATTCAAACACCCACTTTTAGCGGGCAATATTTTTTTCGGATCTCCGTAAGTAACAAGAAGTCAATTTGTCCTATATAACACTTCGGGCAGGACTCGTTCTATTTCGGCTTTGGGTCACACCGCGAGAACAGAGAACTTGGAGGTTGTGTTTGGAAATGTATCAGCCCTGGTTTTGCAGTCACTTCCTCTATTATCAACATAATTTTAGTCTATAAAAATACCTTTTATATACGATCTGTTATATGGCAATATTTCATGGAGCTAAGGCAGTAATGAGATACAATGACGTAGTCATTCAAAGGAGCCACTTCCTTTGCTATAATGTGAAGAAAAGACATGTGCACACGCACGAACACTATAACGGACGCGCATGCACCAGATGTATCACGTGATTGGTTTTCGTACGAAAATGTAATTTTTGGATAGAGTTCAGTTGATAGTTGATATTGAAAGAGATAACATCGTAGATACTAATTGCGTACTTTTCTTACCTCTTTCAAAACATAATATCTTTAACCACTGGTTTACTCACTCACTCATTCAGTGAGATGGTAATTGGTATATCACAGAGACCAATATTATTTGACCAACCTCACTATGAGGCTGCTGTAACCTTTGGTATATGCAAAAAACGATATACAGGAAATTTACAATGTGTCTGCTAAACTTTATATGTAAACAACTAGGAAATTCATTGACATAGTGAAATTCTTTTCACCAGTGAAAGGCAAAGACCTTATTTGTTGGCGTCTGATTTGAGGTCATAGCTGTACCTGTGCAAGTTACCAAAAGCGTACATCCATTATTTAGGAGTCCTATTTTGAAAAACAACTATATACAAATCCTCCATTTATTATTACAATGTTTATGACAATCAAGATAAAATAACCAAAATCTTTAAAGAAGTGTCACAGTAGAAACTCCCAAAAAGGAGTAAGTTTAAACCACAATCACAGGACATCAAGTCCTTTTCCACTAAAAATATTTTAATAAGTATTGTTTTATAACGTATAGAGAAAATCCCACTGTGATGATGGATATGGGAGTATAAATTCCGACTAAACAAACCACACTGCGTATCCAACCTCTTACTCACATTAAACCAGTACTTTCATTCATCTGTGATGCTTTTTATTGCCACATATATTCCCTTCATTTTTTAACTTTTACTGACATAACTCAGGATTTATGCTGTTCATATTCTTTTCCCTAATTAGCTCTTCATCATTCCCCCTCGGAGAAGTAACGTTTCTGGCATACGCTCACTGTTTCTCACGGTCCCCTATCTTTTGGTTGTTCCTTTCCTTTTTGAATTATGGTTTGTTCTTTAAATCCTGTTTTAGTGTGTGATGTTCAGGTACTGTCATTACAGTTCAACATTTTTCTCTTCTGTTGTTTTTATGTTCACTCATACTGATAGATACCAGCTGACAAATTATTTTCTTAATTTTTTAATTTTTGTTAGTCAGAATTGAGTGATTGTTGTTCATATCAATGCGACTGCAGAGACATACTCGTCTTATGCGTATTTCATCCCATTCTTGAAAGATGCATTACTTAAACATACAAGTCAAGTTAGTCATAAGCTTTCGTGCCAAAATGATAACAGATGTAAATGTGGATTACTCTTTAGCAATTTGTTGACAGGTCAAGACACAATGTTTCAGTAGGAATTAGCAACATCTTCGTGCTTGTACTAAAGAAATATCTCCATCTTTACCTTTTTGGAAGACAGAAATAACGGTCTTGATTATTAATTCGCTAGAAAAAGTCGTATTGTATATAGGTATTCATACTTATGTAGTTATATACATATAGTAAATAAAGGTTGAGCTTTAACTTATGCAACAAAATGATGCCTTCTTTCTTCTCAAGTTAGAGCCTCTTATTGAAAAGCTTAAAATGCTCTCGTACGAAAAGCAAGCAGCCTTTATTAAAAAGCTTAAAATATTCTGGTACGAAAAGCAAGCAGCCTCTTGTTATTAATAAGAACATTTTGGTTTTCTTTTTAATTAATTTTCCTATTAATTTTATTAATTGGTGTGCACTGACAATCCTGTCTACTCATTGTTTTTCGAAAAGTATAAAATGTCTATTTATGATTCTTGTATCAAATCTTTAAAATTCAGTGTTAATCTAATTTTTTTTATTGGTTGTAGAATACTTTCAAAAGTACTGTTTACTATAATTCGGAAGAACACTAAACCAACCCCAAAACAGCCAAAGTACTCTAAAAGTTAGATGATGATGATAGTAATAAAAGTAGTAGTAATAATAATAATAATAATAATAATAATAGCAATGTGACTTTCCTTACTGGTTGTGGGGCGACACGTGCAAGGTTGAAGTGATTACTTACTTATCCTCTGTGTTCTGCTTCTTTGGTAGTCGAGGACATCCCATATCAGACCTTCGTCGAAACGTTTCCATTTTTTCTTCTCTCTTGCTTTTCCCCTTAGACTCTGGAGCTGTTTTCTGGTACGGAGTTGCCCTAGTCCGGAGTTTTTTATGTCTTCACGGATGGTGCTGAGAAGATTTTTAGAGTGGAGTCCTATTCTGGCCTTATACATTGTTGCTCCTGATATGGTGAATTCAAGAGCTTTCTGGGTAGGGGTGTTGATGTCCATGCGTAGGACATGACCTAGCATAGACCATCTTCGCTTTACTACTAGTGTAGATATAGGATCCGTTTGGCAGATTTTATACAGTTCTTTATTACTAATTACGCTTTTGGGCCATAACACAACATGCTCTGAATTGGAAGCCAAGTGGAAGAAAGCGCAAGAGGGGCAAGCCAGTAACAACTTGGCTAGCCACTTTCGAAAACGATCTGCGCGACAGGAAGATTTATGTCCGAAACATTCAAGGTCTGGCTGAGGATCGAGTCCGCTGGATCGGTCTTGCTGCCCAATTTCTCACTAGAGAAAGAAGGACCTAAGGTCTAAGGTCTAAGATGATTCAGTTTAGGCAGTAAGCTATTATACTCGTTAGTTACTTAAATTCCTTATATTATTAAGGTGCTTTTGCCAATCAAAACCGGTTCCTGCTCATTACCATCTGGGATGGTTGAGAGGGAAAAGAGAAGTCACAGTTAATTAAATCTTTCCTTATAAGTAAGAAAATATATTCTTCAATAAAGAGTGTCTGGTGTAAAATTTGAATATGAAAGTTAATATTATGTTTATTGTCATCGTAGTGTTTTAGATTGAGCCTGTCCAGACTCCAAAATGAGAAAAGGCAAGTCAAACAGTATTTTGTCAATAATGGGAAGAAGGAAATCGTTCAAGGCAGCCAGATATTTTTGTAATAGTCTATTAGAAATAATTGGAGGCCGTAGGAATATTTTTTTTGTCTAAAAAGTTGCCATTGTTTAAATGGCAAAGTTTGTTGCAATTTCCAAAACTATTTCGAAGTACGAAATAACAACATGAATACACGAAAAAATTTGAAAAAACTAAAACAGCCAAAATGCAAATTAGAATTTGGGAAGAGATCATTTTATTACCTGGGAGCGAGATATTTTAATGAAACTTCTTAATTTGTACATATGTAGAAATAAATTTATTTTTAATAGCTTTTTTCTTTTCATTTTTATTTTATTTTCAGTCAACTAACTTTTCATCCTCGTTCCCAGGGCCTCCTCTCGGCTTTCCTGGCATTTTTGAATTTCAGGAAGTGAGAGAGAGAGGCCCTGGGGACGAGGTTTGTAAGTTATTTGCTTTTTAGTTTTTAATTTTATATACTTTTTCTCTCATAAGAGCAAACATGTTGACAGCAGTGTTTATTATATTTTTATTGTAAACAACTGTATTGTATCATCCTCTATAAAGATAGAAATAATAATAATAATAATAATAATAATAATAATCCAGGATCACCTTAGTGTTAAATAAGATAATTTAATAAATAATACTGAACCAAAAATAAATAGCCGGATCGAAATTCTGTTGTTCGTAAGATGTGGTGAATACCAAAATGCGGAATCAACCTGAAGTTCATTGTTGTTACATTACAACAGCTTGAACGCATCTTTTGAAGATAGAAAGTAAACACCATTTCAAAATTATGCACATAGAAGAAACATACGTATCAGAGTAATTTCTTCCCACGATTTCAGTCAACAAAACAAAGTCGTGTAGAAAATTGGAGTTGATAGCGGCAGGCACGACACGAGTGGAAATTTTTTTTTGCGATTCAAGATTGCTTGTGAAAACCTGCACCTTTCATATTGGAAAGGCAGACCTGTTCCATACAGTTATTAAAACACTATTAGGTTTTGAAAATGTCGAACATTTGACTCCAATTTTAGTTGAGCTTGATTAACAACATTTTTACTGTAAATACCAAAGCTGTACTTTTGATTCATGATTACTGAGTTATCCTTGGTGTTTGGCTTAGTCTAACAAGCATCATCATCATTACGGAAGGCTCATATTTAAGCTGCCGTGGCTTNTTTCTTTTCATTTTTATTTTATTTTCAGTCAACTAACTTTTCATCCTCGTTCCCAGGGCCTCCTCTCGGCTTTCCTGGCATTTTTGAATTTCAGGAAGTGAGAGAGAGAGGCCCTGGGGACGAGGTTTGTAAGTTATTTGCTTTTTAGTTTTTAATTTTATATACTTTTTCTCTCATAAGAGCAAACATGTTGACAGCAGTGTTTATTATATTTTTATTGTAAACAACTGTATTGTATCATCCTCTATAAAGATAGAAATAATAATAATAATAATAATAATAATAATAATCCAGGATCACCTTAGTGTTAAATAAGATAATTTAATAAATAATACTGAACCAAAAATAAATAGCCGGATCGAAATTCTGTTGTTCGTAAGATGTGGTGAATACCAAAATGCGGAATCAACCTGAAGTTCATTGTTGTTACATTACAACAGCTTGAACGCATCTTTTGAAGATAGAAAGTAAACACCATTTCAAAATTATGCACATAGAAGAAACATACGTATCAGAGTAATTTCTTCCCACGATTTCAGTCAACAAAACAAAGTCGTGTAGAAAATTGGAGTTGATAGCGGCAGGCACGACACGAGTGGAAATTTTTTTTTGCGATTCAAGATTGCTTGTGAAAACCTGCACCTTTCATATTGGAAAGGCAGACCTGTTCCATACAGTTATTAAAACACTATTAGGTTTTGAAAATGTCGAACATTTGACTCCAATTTTAGTTGAGCTTGATTAACAACATTTTTACTGTAAATACCAAAGCTGTACTTTTGATTCATGATTACTGAGTTATCCTTGGTGTTTGGCTTAGTCTAACAAGCATCATCATCATTACGGAAGGCTCATATTTAAGCTGCCGTGGCTTCCTTCGTCATGGTTCTCCTCTTGACCCGGTCCGGCCACAGCTCTATATGCCTGTACTATGGAGAGTTCAGATTCTTTCTTGATGTTGTCCATGTACCTTGTTCTCGGCCTTGCTCTTTTCCTAGCCCCAGCAACCATGTCCTATTTTCAGAGTATCGTTTCTTGGTATGTGTCCTAAGTAAAAGAGTCTTCGTTTCACTACGGTCTACAGTAGTCGCTGGTGACACTAAATTCGGCGCAAGAGGTTCTGGTTCGTTCAATTATCCTCAAAAAGGTTGGCTTACGAAACATAGTGGTTTTTGAAACAGTTAAGATACCTTAATGAACTAATTCTTGCATGGACTAAAATTTGCGAGTTTCGCAANTCAACAAAACAAAGTCGTGTAGAAAATTGGAGTTGATAGCGGCAGGCAGGACACGAGTGGAAATTTTTTTTTGCGATTCAAGATTGCTTGTGAAAACCTGCACCTTTCATATTGGAAAGGCAGACCTGTTCCATACAGTTATTAAAACACTATTAGGTTTTGAAAATGTCGAACATTTGACTCCAATTTTAGTTGAGCTTGATTAACAACATTTTTACTGTAAATACCAAAGCTGTACTTTTGATTCATGATCTTTCGTGAAAATAAGTACAGGCGAAATAAGCTTGAAGTCCATGTCTCGCGAAAAAAAATAAACACACACGGGAAGATAAATACAGACATCAGAGTTTTGGTTAATTTTGCTTTGTTATGATTTTGTCTATTACAATAGTCTCTTCGCCGTTATCTGTCTGCCGTCTTGTCGGTACATTTGCTGAAAATCCAGAGATTTAACCGTCTTCTTTTTTCTGTTTCTTTTTTTTTTTTGAGTATGAGCTTGTTCGTTAACTTCTGGACAAACTCATTCGATAGAGACAGAAATATTCCCATAGTTTCTTTTAAGGTCAATGTAGAATTCTTTCAGCAAGGTTTCATAGCAAGTTAGCATTGGACCATTACCAGACAAGCTCACCGTTACTTGACAGGAAACGTCAAGTCTACCTTAAATCAGTGATTTTTTTCAGTTGTGTTTACCACATATTTCTGTCTACATTTGATGCCTGTAAAAAAAATGCAAAGCGTATATAAAAGATATACAACAGTCAAATTTGTCTTTTATCTACATCCACTTTTCTGGCCATATTTTGACTATTTATCGAAAGGAAAATCCGCAATCTTCTTTCACTTTTTAACCATTGGAAAAAAATTTTCCAAGCGGAATTTTTTTACAATTTGACCTTTCGCGAAAATTTATACTGGCAACATTTTCAAGAACTTGTTATTCGTCAAAGTAAGTACAACTAAAGTACACTTCTATTCAGTTCACGAAAATTAGTACGCTTAAGATAATATATTTTTATTAGAAGTTCCAAAGTCGGCAATCACATATTCTGTTCTGTTTCTGTCGTAAAAGGTAATGATGGGTATTTTTTATGAATTACAAGGCCAGTGTTATGCTTCTTTAATTTTATAGGCTGAAATTGTGTCATCAGGAAGCTTGCACGACAAAAATAATCTTTGTTTCCAGATTCAAATTATTTCTGCCCATTAAAGCCTGGAAACTAATGCAGAGAGTCACACGAGATGGAACAAACTAAGCTGTTACCAACGAAGAAATATTTCAACAGAACACTTCCTATGATGCTGACTATGCAGAAGACCAAGATAAGTCGCATTGCCTCGATGACACAAAGATTGGAGAGTAGCAACAAGATTTGGAGCTATCAAATTACAAACATCTCTGAACTCAGTGAAGAACACCAAGATTAGATGAAGGAGCACCAGCCTAACTAGGGGAACTGTACTTCATGCAAGGGCGCATGGTAGATTTATAGAGACACAAGATAGTTTCAGGGGTACGATAATCTCTGGAGCCATACAAAGAACCAAACTTTCAAGATGCAGACTTGCCAATAGAATAATTATAAGAACCCCAAGAAAGATCTGGAAGAGATAAAAAACCAAGCTTCCTCATTGATAAATATTTCTTTAGAGAGAAGCTACCTTACCAGGGTTAAGATTAGAATAATGTTCCACAAATATTGGAGGGAGGTAAGGGCTCAGCTTTCTTTTGAACGACATCACTTACGATTTGACTGCTTCTTTTCTCATTCTTTAGTAGGGCCAAGAATAGAACCTTAAGGAGGACTGATGTCATGAAATACTCAATAAATGTGAAATGATGTGTAGTTTTAAAATTTAAAAGAAGAATCTTTACCGAAAGGCTTGTGATGAAATAGTGCTTTTTTGAAAGTAAGAACAGGAGCAGAATTCTTCTGTTAGCTATAGAAAAACAAGTCTTTATCTTGAAAAGAACATGGAAACCAAAAGAAAAAATGGTAAAAATGAAAAAAGGGAAAACAATAGAGTTTTTTAATAGTTTATATTCTCCACATCTTTATTGAAGGAGATGTAATATGAAATGGAAAGGAAGGAAATTATTGTAATGCTATCTTTAAACGTTACAGCGAAGAAAGAGGAAGTCAAAGGCACAATGGATGGCTATGATTCAATTGGACATTATTGGAACTCATTACCCAATGAGGTATTCACACAACTGGATTGCTTAATGCTTCTTACCTTACCCTTACCGCGTCGGGCGGGTTGCCCGGGGAAAATCTACTCGTTCTTTCCAAACGTCCCTTTACATCATTACTGTCTTGAGATCTTCCGGTAGCATGCCGGTGTTGCGCGAGATGATATCCATACATGAGCTTTGCGCGCCCAGTAGGTCGATGGCTGCGTCTTGGATTCCACAGAATCAAGTCGCTGATCAATTCATTCTTGCTTCTGAAACAATGCCCTGCGTGCCGTAAACGTCTTTCTCGGATGAGCGAGGAAACTGTGGGTATATTTCCATACAGCTCAGCTTTTGTTGGATGCTGCCTCCAAGAAATATTCAAGACTGCGCGTAGCATCCGGGTATAGATTCCGTCCAACATCTTTTCATGATTTTTCGTCAATTATTAACTCTTATCCTCTTTTCCTTTATAGAAAGATGTTGTCCGCCAGCCATAAAGCCACGGCTCATCCAACCTCATCTTACACATCTCGCACTTGTAATAATTTATGCCTTGTCTTTATACATATAACATGTTACAACCAAGCTTGATAACTCACTAATTCACCGGTACATAAATTCAAGTGCAAGAGAATGCCCAAGAGCCTCTTATATCCACGTGATTTTGGCAGTCTTGAATTTTTCGTGAAGGGATTACTACTGGACATGCCACAATAAACTTTCTTTTTTGGTTCCAGAACACTTTGTTTGAACTTCTGACTCACTTGATAGTGTCTTTATTCTGATGCTGTTGCAGCTACACACATATCTGGGAGCTGCCAGATTTAGGAGTTTCTCCCGCACGGTGGTTATTTTCTGTCTTTCGGCCTGAACTATTTCTGAAGCCAATTTATTCTATTTTGGTCACAATTCTCCTTCCTGGATATGCTCTTTTACTAAATGGTTTATCACTGGTTTGAACTTTCTCTTGAAAACAAAGAATGTCTGAAATGATTGATAATCACTTAATAGCTACAATCGATAAAACAATTGACAGTTACAAATTAAATTTCAACTACAACATAATAAATTTCAAACCACACCAAAGAAAGCTGCAGAGCAAGAAAAGATGATAGATACAGAAATTGAAAAGGGTACATTAAAAGACAAAATAAAGCAGTACGTTCCAATTGTATGAGATCAATATTTTCTTCTAACACAGTAACGGAATGAAAAAACAATAATGGGTTTATTAGCTGGAACAGAATTTTAGGACATTTCAAAATAACATGAGATAGCAACAACAACAGAAGACAGTTAAATTTCATTTTGTGGGTGTGATTTCCAAACCAAATAGTTACTGTCTTCGTTCCATTCCTAATGCGTTAAAAAGGTCTGTCATGACTTATCTCTGTTTTGTGAGGATTAATGTAATCAGGTGTTGAGTGTTTGTATTATGCCTCTTCCATTCACATCTGTCGTTTGTTGCATTCAACCTTTCCAGCCAAGATTGAACTTGCTGTTCAGGTTGAGCTCTCAAATGATTTCTCTGTGCTTGTCCCTTTGTAAGTTCTCGACAACAACGAACTCATGAGTGTTGGCCCTTCTTATTATAAGACCCAGAGGAGACATGACTGGCAACTCTAACAAATACAAAGGATCTCCCAGCCAAGAATGTTGGGTGGGAACGAAGTACAGTAGAACCAAGAGAAGAATAAATGGTTGGAGCTGTAGGATGTTTCGACTACCAAAAATAGAGAATACAGCACATCATCATCACGTGACTTAGAAACAACGTTTTTTGGACTGGTTATGATAGTGACTCACGATTATGTCTAGCAAGATTGTTTCTGATTTTACCAAAGTGAAATCCATTCATTAACTTATAAAAATTAAGAAGCGTTTAAAAATTAAATACTAATGTCATTGAACGTTTTGCCGTAATATGCTCAATGTTCTCTTCCCAAGTTCTACAAGGTGAAATTCTTAGGGTGCTGCAGGCTCTCGCAGCTCCTTGCAAGGTCCCTTTTTCGAGGAAATTATCACATTTTTGGAGCAACCTCCAAAATTAGAAAATTAAATATTATACTTCATTATATGGGACAAAAACTAATAATTTTTACATTCAGCAAATTAAAGTTTCCAAAACCCTGAAATTTTGCTGATCAACAGCTGTAGTGAAGCAAGTGTCAGTAGTGAGGGTCGGTAGCTAATGTATTATTGTGCTGGTCGTCTCAGTCTGGCTAATTCAAAAAATCCTATTCCGATATAAATGTATAGTTGCTGGTGTTATTTTCCCTTGCTATCCTCATTTCACACTGTTCGAAATTACGTTAAAAGAAAGCAATTGTGTTGATTAATTGGATGCCACCACCCGTTCTATATAAATAAGCCATGGTGTGAATAGGAAACCATGCGGGATTAGAGAGACTAGTGAAAGTAGGGAGGTCAGAAAATCATCAGTTTTAATCAGTTTCATCTAGCGCAAAGGACTGACCTTTCTTCGTTTGCTCTGATTTTAAAGTGTTGCAAGATATTGCCTTGATATTTGATGGTTATTGCAAACTGTCGTGTGAGTTTCAATCAAATTATTAGTGTCTATACAACAGATTTGACTATTTTATGTTCATTGATCCTGCTCAAAACAGAGGGAGTAATGATGACCGAGTAAATAAATATATATATATATATATGTATATATATGTATATATATGTATATTTATGTATATATATATGTATATATATGTATATATATGTATATATATGTATATTTATGTATATATATGTATATATATGTATATATATATGTATATATATGTATATATATATATGTATATATATGTATATATATGTATATATATGTATATATATATATGTATATATATGTATATATATGTATATATATGTATATATGTATATATATGTATTTATATGTATATAAATGTATATATATGTATATATATNNNATGTAAATAAATATATATATATATATATGTATATATATGTATATATATGTATATTTATGTATATATATATGTATATATATGTATATATATGTATATATATGTATATTTATGTATATATATGTATATATATGTATATATATATGTATATATATGTATATATATATATGTATATATATGTATATATATGTATATATATGTATATATATATATGTATATATATGTATATATATGTATATATATGTATATATGTATATATATGTATTTATATGTATATAAATGTATATATATATATATAAGTCCATATAGCTCCGTTATGGCCGGTCCCAAGCCCAGATGAGAAAGGAGGAGGAAGAGGCTAATCACCTTTTCCTGTTAAAAATAGCCTGATTACGAAAACTTGGACAGTAAACGAAGCTATATATGGTCGCAGAGACATGTCATGTAAATCCCTGAAAATGATAATCTATGACGGGAGGGCGCAGATATGACAGCTTCGGATGAAAACCTAACCTGGAGTCTCCAACTAGAAAATGGCATGTATGGGATCATTACTCTCACCAAAGGAGTTTATCCGTGTAGGCTGCTGGAATGTAAGGACCATGTATACCACCGGGAAGACTGCAATAGTTGCCAGAGAAATAAGAAAATACAGCCTTGAAGAGGTCGGCCGAAACAATGCGGCGAGGAAGTGTGGACGCAGAAAAAACCCAATAGGGATGGCAAACATGGAATGAGGCTACCACAGTAGCAAGGGATAGAAAGAGATGGTGGAAGATGCTGGCAAGCCTTATGAGCCGACCATGGTCCGGAGAGGATAAAAAAGTAAGTATATATATATTTATATATATATATATATATATATATTATGTAGGATATTAAGTATGAATATCATTACACATTGTTCACTTCTTACACATATTCTTCTTACTCTGTTTGTACTACAGTTACTATAGTATTGGTAACTTGACCAATAAAAACACATTTTAGTAAACGTAACCAATTTTCTGGTACCTATGATGTACAATATATTTGCCATTGGACGTATGATGGTACATTGCAAATCTCTCAGAGATCTACACATTTTTTTAGGTATCTCTATCTGATACTTCAAAAAACAAGGAGGGAGAATACACTGCCACACAAGGAATCGAAATCTGGCAGCGTACTGATAAACATAATTATATTCATAATTATTCATACTTATTCATACTTACTCATAATTATTCATATTTATTCATATTTATTCATATTTATTCATATTTATTCATATTTATTCATAATATATTCATAATTAGTACATGTAGATTACTTTTACCTTAACTTTTTAAAAAAGTCACAGGATTTTCTGACTAGTACCAACAGCAATCTTGTAAATTTTGTTCAAATAAGAACAAAATAAATAAGGGAAGGCAACAAAGCGTGTTTTGATTTAGAAGGTATGCCACTCGGCTGAAAATTACAAATGTCAAATTTTTAGTCAAATACGGTCTCGTAATGTAAACATTTAACATAGATATTAAATGTTCTTATAGGTGCATGAGTGCATGAGTAACTGAGTATTAAAGTTAGGTGTAGGTATTATTTTGCAAAGTTAATTCAGAATATTTTGACTGTTAAAACCCTAATTTGTCAACTTCTCAATTTGCACAAAATTAGACGTTAGCTGCTTGAAGTAAAGGTGTAAAAATAGAAATCCGAAAAGAGCCAAAACAAACAATTCACAAAGTATATAACACCCTTCCAAAAAAAACCAAACCAGCAACAAAATCCAAACCAAAACACCAGCGATATCATTAAAGATTTAAAGATTGCTTTTACGATTGAAAGTCCCTTATCTTTAAATCTACTTTCCCAGTACTTCATCTATTCTGTTCGACCGTTATATCTCCTTACGCACAACTAAAACCTTAGACCAGTACCCAGAGATTAAAATAGAACAGGTGCTTGTTTTCGTGTTGGTATATCAGGTCATCCGGATAGGCAAGGCCGACAACTATGAAACCGAATAAGTCAAGAGAATTATTGAAACAGATAGAAGGATTGTCTTTTAAGTAACGATTTTTATTAGTTTATTCTGGAATATTTTTAATTGTTAATGCATGTAAAGATTATATCAATTCAATTGGCCCATTTTAATGGTATTCTGAAAAGGTTTAGCCGATCATGATTTACAAAATTTTGGTCGCTTTTGTGATCTTTCAGCTCTCAGATGGAATTCCACTTTCCATTGGTAAGTAACAGAACAATATTACATACCTGTTGCCTGTAGGAACTTGAATATGATTTTTTTACACCCCAACAGATGGGTATTGGGCACTGCTTTTTTTAATTAATTTAATAAATTTAGAGATAATTGCTAAATTTGCTAAAGTGGGAGACGTCTGTTTATATGGACGTTTTTCATTAATTACATTTTAATATCTGTATATGTAAATAAAAATAAAGTATTTTACCTCATTGTACAGTAAAAATGCTAGCTTTTGCTGATGACATATCTCTATTAAACTAATCCCCCTAATTAACAAGATTTGACAAATAGGTCAAGATTTACAAACGTAAAAAATTTTACATGGTCCACTGCAGAAGGATTCTCCCTTCTCCTTTTCTTACTTACAGAAGAACCGAATGTAATGCAGAATAGCCATGCCTAAAAGACTTTCATATTTTTATCTCAAACTGTCTTTCACGTCTTGCTTATTTTTACTTTAATTGTCAAAGAAATATTTTTACTATCATAGCAACTTGTCCCATTCAAACAGAATTTATCATCATTAATATTTGTGGTTATCAATATTGGTACTCTTAAAATGCTTCCGGTCAGAATTAATGTAGAAAACGTTCCCCTGATCATTGCATTGGCAATTCCGCAAAACATCTCCCAGGTCCTTCCCTTCCAAGAAATAGTTGAGTTGTATCTTCTGAGAACTGACGATATCGGAGCTATTAATGAATTTGAATAGTATAATCAAGATAAAAATTATCTCCCTGGGTATCTTCTGAACCTTGTTAAAAAGTGGTAGGACATGATATTTTGATTCACGTGATCTTTCTCACGTTGACAACTTGATAACGAAAGATGAAATAAGTACTGTAAAGACAGGATTTTGCTATCACTGTTTATAATATAACAAAATAGTTAGTATGCTATCAAGCAGCATTTGAATAAGATTCCAGGAAATGTTAGTTGGATGATGGGGACAATTTACCATAAGATAAGAAACCCAACTCCTTTCTGAAACTTCATTTAGCATAGCTGCTCAATGTTTTTGCTTTTAATGGAGTTCCTTTCATTAATTGATAACCGGACTTGCCATCGATTAGAAACTGCCAAATATTGTAAAAGAATTTTATGATATCCTATTCAGTTCTGTCTTTAAAGTTCCGTTCATATTTATCTGTCAAAACATGTCTGTTTTATCAACATTTATTTAAGGTGTATCAATGTTGTGTAGGCAAATATGGTCTTTGTTTTTTCATTGTTTTTCTCTGACAGCCAAAGCTAAAGAAAATGGCCTTGGTTGGCTGTCTTTCTAGAGATGGTGCCTTGATAAGAGCACTGACAGTAGTGTTGTTGTTGCTCAGGTTGAAAATCGGTCGAAGAAAGGATTTGAATGAGAATACCATAACGAGGCTACCAGTCCAGAGTACGTGTTTTCTTAACGTTGAGCTTAGTGAAATGTCCAAACTTAATATATCCCTCAATAAAAACCCATCTTCCCTACTCGTGTAAATTGTATTTTTGTCTGAATCCCTTTCACTGTTAAACCGGGTCTCGTGAGTGATTTTGTGCGAGTCGCAATAGCTGTTGTACACTGCCATGTCAAGTTTTTCAAGGAAGAAGACAAGTGTGTAAATTATTATGTTTCCACGCAAAATATTATTAATACTTTTCATGCTTTGTTTTCAAAGTATAATAATTAATTTGACTCTAAATGAGCCAATGATGTTCTTCCCATTTTACTGTTAAACCAAGGAATCTTGGAGTGCTCTCTGAACCAACGTGAGCTGGTAGCCTGGTTATGATATTGTCATTCAATGTTCCTGTTTGAGTCAGTTCTCGACCTGGGCTGCAACTATGTCACCCCATTATCACTACTCTCTTATGAGGGCAATGTATGGTAGGATGTGTCTCCTATCGCGTCATTTAATACAATTTTTATCACCCTAAAGCTCAGTTATTCTGCCTGATGCTTGTCTGAGTCAAGGTAATGGCTTCAGACATTTCTATTTTTTAAACCATTCCTTTCAAATGAGTGTCCTGCATTACCAGGCAGCCCTTCAATGATCTGGGGATGTATATGAAGAACCCAGAACCCAAGACTGGCTCTTTATCCGTGTAGATTCGAGATCTGATAGCTCTGGCTCTACCTGGAACTAGACAACCTGTTATTGTAGAAAAATCTCTCTCCTTAGCTTTTAATAATATCAGAGCTCTTCGTTCCAAATTTTTTTTGCAGAAAGGTTCCTTCATTTTCACTCTCTTCATATTCTTACTTTGTGAGACAAGCGTCAATGAATGTGTTTGTGATACTAGATTCAATGTTAAAGGGTATCTATCTTTGTTTCAAATAGTCTCTACTACTCATCTTCATGCTTTCTTTGCTCGACAGGATCCTCAAGTTGCAAGAGTACAGGAAGGTTAATCTAAAGATAAGTCTTCCATACGCTTTAGATTGTTTTTTCTTCAGCGTCCTTGTTACCTATTTTTACCGTATTGATCTACCTATTTTGATTCTGACTCTGTTATTGAGACAATATCAGAATCCATTGATAAGGCTTTGGACAAGTATCACACTGAAATACCTTATGTCTTTGGTGACTTCAGCATTCATCACCTGACATGGTTGACATAAATTAGTTATCTTAACTAGGCAAACAAGAAAACGTGAAAGGTTCTTATTATCATAAGTCCAAAACATTCTATATGCGTCGTTTTTTGTAAAGAGGACAATTTCACTACAACTTGTCCTGGTTCCGAATCAGGAGAACCTCCTTTTTTGCATTTTCTTAAATTTCGTCTTTTTCTCTGCTATTCCCAAGGATTCAGTCTTTTGCAAATCAGTTTCTGATACTGCTACTGAATTCACAAAACTGGTGCAAATTGGTATTCAAACATTTGTACCTAGTCGTAGTTACAAAGTCAAACCTTACTCTTCAAACTCTTGATTTTTCCTTCTTCTTTGTTTTAAGTTCTGTTCCTGAGCATTGTACAGTTCCTGATTATTTTAATGTATCATCCTTACCTCCTTTTGGATCTTTCATCATATTGTTTTCGCCTTAGAGTTTAAGGCAACTGATTCAGGATTTATCGACAAGACACATCATTGTAAGAATTTTAAATTTAGCCAGGATTACTTGTCAATTTCTTAATAATGTTATTTTGGATTCAGCCTTGTAATATCAAACCTCATTCTTCTCCGGTGTCCCATGCTTACTGTTCTTCTACCATTGCTCATCACAATCATTCTATGTTTAGTCTCAACGTGACTAAACTGCTGAATCCCTGGGTTTCTTTCAGACAGGATAGCAATGCTCGTAAAAGTATGGTTTCCGATGCTAAACCTTGCTACGCTGAGCGAGTTGGTGAATCTACTTGTTCCCAAATACTTGAAAATCAAGATTTCTTAAAGATTTAGAATAATGTTTTGAATTCTGGCAAGTCAACTCTTCCTCGACTTTTTTATGGTGTTCAATTTTTATGTCTTCTACTAAAAAGTTATTACTTTTTTCATTGTTTTCTACCAATTATTCTCTAAATAAATCTGGTGTTTCTTTGAGGCTCTCTGTAAAGTAATTAGATTTTGATCTTTGTCATTATAAATCCATGTTTGGTTGCAAACGAATTTCCATGGGCTTTTTCAATCTAAAGCTCCTGATCTAGATTTGATTTCGGTAGTTGTCTTGATACAATGTCCTTCTGAGGCATATTCTTTACTGTCCAAATCTTTTAACTATCTGCCTTACCTGGTACTAATCAAAATCGAGTGATTCTACGCTAATAGCATCATTAAGAACATTGAGGAAAGAATTATTGATAATTAGCAGAGTTCCCGGCTTCGTCCAGGTATTCCCTTGTGTCTGTTTTTGTACCGACGTTTGGATAACTTTTTTTCGGTTCTTTTTCAGTCCTCTCATTGTGTTTATTAGGCACCCCTACAGCCTCTTATCAAGCTTTGCCGAAACCAGAGCTTTGTAATGTTAAAACAGCCCACCTTCCAGCTTTACAACGTCACTTTGTTTTACCTGAGCTATAGCCTCGCGCAAAATTTCGCTGCAACAGGTCACTTGGGCTGGAAAAAGCTGTACTTCCTGTCCAGAAAGGCCACTTTCTGTTTCATGATGTCACTTGCTGTGCCCCTATTTTCTCCCCTTCGTTGTCATGGAGGTTTCGTCCAAGTATCGGAGTCTTATTTTCACTCTTTTAAGATGGGTTTTGATATTGTTTCTGCTTTCAAGAATGGATATGATTCATGTGATCCCAACCTGTAAGGGTTTTTTCTGTCCTTGTATGCTGCTTTGATAATGACTTACAAAAAATTGTAAGGATAATCAACTACAGAGCCTAGGCTAACTTATTTATGGTTAGCAACAGCTAGGAGGATTTTGCTCCTACAGTGATCTTTTGACAATAATTAGACGTACATATAGGTTAATGGAAGAGTCTGCTGAAAGAAAGGTTTCTATTGTTGTTCAAAGTAAGGTTTTTCATTATTTCTGAATTTGAGTCATTATTTCCACACCTTCTTTTTAAGTATAGATAAATACGTGATTACCTCCCTTTTCTTTGTAATTTGACTATGAAGTACCGATCAGTTGAGAAATATTTCAATAAATTCTAATTTTGATTGTTGCTTTTCTTTCTATATAAATGTGTATATGGCATATATACATTTACATAGACAAGAAAGCTATTATCTATAATATTTTGTTTGGCAAATAACTAATACTGAGGCCAAAGTCTGATTTGTCAATTATGATTGCAATGCAAGTCTTATCTGATTTTGAGATGAAAAATCTCTAATGTTTTAAATGACAGGTGTCAGTAAGGAATTCAGGATAAAAGTGTAAATTTTAAAGCTTCATATGGTCCAAGTCTCCCGATTCTTTCGGGAGTCTCCCGATTTTGGAATTCAACTCCAAATCTCCCGATTCTCATTGAAATCTCCCGATTCTCAAAGAATTCTCCAGATTCCTTAAGAAATTGGTCAATTTGTCATATTTTTTCATTTCTTCGCGTTGTTTCCATTACTCCATCTTGGTTTTGAAATCAGCCGAGATTACGTTCTTGTATTCTATGTTATCTAGACGCGGAATAACATGTCAGATACGTCTGTCATTTTCTAGTTTTTGTTGTAATGTAGATCATGCCTTATAAAAAAAAGTTGATTTTAAGCCGTAAAACGTCCTATTTCAGAGCAAACTCCCAGTTGTATTTTGTTAAGTCCCCCGATTTTCAGACATTTGAACTTGGACAGTATGAAGCTTCTTTAATCTAGTCTTTTAAAAAGGCTTAAATAAAAGCTGGCTTTTATTGTGAATCTCACGCATAAGAATTTACCTTTGAGAAAGGCCTTCGCACATAACAAGTTTATGTCGAGAGAACAATTTCTCAGAATTGCTCTCAATTTCTTGTGTACAATGAATCACAGGTGAATCCCCGAAGAATTGTTTTAAAAATCGGTTCGTGGAATGATCCACTGTAAACTGTCTTTTCTGAAGATTACTTTATAGAATATTGTCTCCAATTTCTTAGGTAAGCAATCCTCCGGTTGGCAATGGGACAGCCACAAAAAATAGGTACAACTTTCTTAGTAAAAATAGACGTATTAATGATTTTTATATGCGCACAGCATCTTAATATTTCATTTCGTACTTCTTTCTATCCCCAGGGAAAAAGATTTTCCGATTTCGTGGCACTTTTCAAGAGACAGCGCAAAATGCACAGAGGTTTAAAAGAGCGGCTATTAGATATTTTTTACCTACCAATATCAAAACTGGAATGCCAGTAGTGAGACCATTTTTACAGAGACGATTCATCTCTAAGCGTCAAGCAATATTTAACCCTTTTGGTACCAATTACTATCAGCAACAGCTACCCAGTCAATACTTAAGCAATTTTAACAATGGTTTAATGTACCAAAGATCATTTATAAGCACTCCACAAAATATGCCTTTATTGCAACAAAACACACTTTATCAAAACACACCAATGAGCACTTATTTGACAAGTCCTGTTGTTGTTCAGAATCAACGAGCTAACATACAGCAACCTCCACAGCCTGCAACACCTGTCAAAAAGACCAAGGTTGATCCTGATGAAGAAAAAGCGGCTTTGGAAAGCTTAAGTGATTTCCGCAAAATTGTAGCGGAGGTTAAAGATGCCGTTGTATCTATGGATTCAAACGGTAAGTTAGCTTTGAATGAGAACTTTGATACAGGCGCTTAGCCTTTTCAAAGAGCCAAAATCCGCAAAAAAAGACTCTCTTGAAAGAAAAAGGAGTGCCAAAGATCGTTTCAGGCAAGAAAAGAGAAAATATCAAGAAAAAGGAGGAAACCGAGAATAAGAAGAATAAAATAAAAGAACAAATAGCTAAGTATTTCACGGATTTTGTTTGTGGAGCCTATTGTTAAGGTATTAGGAAAAATTAATTCCTAAATTACATGAAAGAAGGATCATTAGTTGTAAAGTGTAAATTCCTTTTCAGTTTACTTAGCGATGGTGTTTGTTGCTTGTGAAAATATTTAATTTTAAACATTTGCATTTTTATATTTCATTTTTGTTTGGGTTTCTGTCTTTGAGGTAAAAAAATTTGTGTTTTTTTATAATGTATGCTTGTTTTAATGTAAACAGAAAAAAACAACAGAAACAACAAACATAGATGAGATTGGTTTGTACTGCATTCTACCACTGCAGAAAATTTTATTTTTTATCTTGTTGCTGGTACAGCTATTTCCTTTGTTTGCATTTAACTATTCATGAATGCGTGTATATGTTACACATGTATTTATACTGATAATCCTATTGGACGTGGTGATGATAAAGCTCAACATTTCCCTATGTTGAGTCTATATCACCAAAGAGCTGAGAAAAGCAATTTTACTTTGTGAAGTTTTTTTTATTTTTTTTTTTTAGTTTTAACGTCATTTTTCCCCAGCAAGTGGGGCTCAGACGGTGCCCTTCACTGGGACTTCGATTTGGCAGTGAGAAATTTCTTGGCCGGATGCGCTTTCTGTCGCCAACCAATGGCTTTTTCTTTTTGCAAATTACTAATTTCCACTCTACTTCCCGGGGAATCGAACCCACACATCTTTGT
>RDPX01000187.1:1233557-1247106 GCA_003991215.1 Morbakka virulenta
GACTCTAGAAGACAAACATGGTAAGGAAAAAAGCAGTACACCATAGAGATTCTATTCGTAAAAGATGTAAATATGGATCCAGTTATTGGATCGAATAAAATTTATATTAGACTTTCTATTAGAATCAAGATACGGTTTAAACGTTAGACCAAGTGAATAACAATTGGAAAAGGTTTGCCTACAGGACAGTGTTGCTTACAGTCTAGCTAAGGTCGTGAAGCCTGATTTAGTGTTGTATTGACCAGCCTGTAGCCCTTCTTTATGCAGACCATACGTTTTCAGTAGCTCGACTTACTTGTCTTTCATGAATTCTAGTGAATAACGATAACATACTTTACATAGTCTAAGAATTTATGGATTACAAAACAAAAAAAAGACCAAACTGTTTTTAGAGAAACTTGTTTTAAAGTCCATTTAAATGCGCTATTTAAAATTTGGATTTTTGAAAATTTTTGACCTCTAACGCTTGCCTTACGGTAAAGCGCAACATTATTTCGAAAAGGTGACTCTAGAAGACAAACATGGTAAGGAGAAAAGCAGCACACCATAGAGATTCTATTCTTAAGAGATGTAAGTATGGACCAAGTTATTTTTTAAAAGCTCTCAGTAAAAGTCCCCGATCCGCAGCTTTCGACCATGGGTTCCTTCTGTAAAATGTTCACGGAAAATTTGTGTAGTGACAGTTCTTTTTCTTAATCCGCGTACATTTATGATGTGAGAAAAGGAGAAAAGATCTCTTCTTTTATTGTTGTGATATCTTAGGCTAAATCAGTATGACATTACTAGTTTCTTTTTCACAAAAGTCTGAAAAAAAATGGTTTTCTGATGTTTCTTGATGTATTGATGTCTCTCAATATCTATGATAATTGTAGTACAGTCGTAGTAAAATGGATGAAACGACATCGAGTATTTGGATACGAAGCTGCACTCATGACTTGGGATGGCTGATATTTTTTTACGTTGCTTCCTAAACTTTTAAGTTTCACAGAGGTAACTTCCCTAGTTTGATTCAACTTAGACAAAACTAAAAAGCTGAAAGAGTTCTTGGAGCTATTTAGGCTGACAAGTAAACAATTGTCTTTTTATGACAACAAATACCAAGTAGGATTTTGCCCATCAAACATAAAAGAATTATATCACAATTTATTAAAAAACCTCATTCTGTCGTAGGCTGAAGATCTTTTATATCAAATCATTTGGCACCTTCTGCACACGCCACTCACGAGCTTATGATTTCACTTATAAGAATCTGTAAGCTCATGAGCTAACAATGGAGTCATGAATGCATCTTTAAGGTCGATGCAATGATTGAATGACTTATCCCAAAAGTGACTGTCCGCGATAACTTGTTTGTGTGGTGAGCTTTACCTCCCTCGACCCTTTCTTAGCTTGTCGATACATACTTAGTTAGACTTAGTCTGCTTCATAAAACAAACAAAATATTGGCAGGAGGCGCGGGTCTAACATGGCCTCTCTTGAAGTCGCTTAACCGGCTCAGGGTTGGCCATGGCAGATGTTTGGTTTCGCGTAAAAAATGGGGTCTTGCAAGGTCTGATTATCTACTCACCTGCAGCACTCCACAAAACTGTACACCTGCTGACCTGGGGGAACCCACCGAAGCGGCTCTAAATTGTGTTTCCTACTGGGGGGGACGACATATAATCTGGGACAAGAAGAAGAAAAAGAAGTATGGTTCATGCTAGCCATTCTGTCAAGTAACACATTTTTTCATTTGTCATTGGTCATAAAGCGTATCTTTTATTCCATATGTAGTTTAATCAGTATTTGTAGATCTTTGATAATAGTTCCTTTTAATAATAATACAGGTCAAGAAAGGTTTTTTTGGCCTAGAGTCGGGAGTGATTTAACTGTTTTTAAGTTAATTTAAGGGTGCTGAATCTGAAAATCATATCCACATTTTGCTATGATCTCTAGTATTCCTTCCGCAAGTTACCCTTATTTGAAAAAATGTGCTTCCAGATTAGTAGAAATTCAGAATCATAAAAAAAATCCTTAAGGTTTGTTTCAATATTTTTTTGTTATTTCAAATAGTTACAACTTTTAATTAAGAAATAAGAGGTTATTGTTGATTCTGAATGCCCAGAATATTGTCTTTAATGTGATAAAAATGTGGGTTTTCGAGATTTTCTTGAATTTTGTGAATCAGGCTCGTCACAATTCATATTCCAGCAGTAATCTACCAGTATTTTTATGTCCCATCTTCCTTGGTATCATTCCTTTATTGTCTTTATATCTTGGTAAAATCGCTCGGGCTGTTCATCGCTAACATCACCGAGATGAAAATGAGTTAAATGAACCCAACTTGATTCCCAAATTCTGTCCTCTTAATTTCTTGATTTTGAAATCACGACCAGCAGGAAGAGAAACATGAAAATTATATTTGTTTGAGTTCCTTGATAACATAGACGGTGAATATTGCACTTTCTTTCCGTCTGCTGTGACATTTATTCTCTTTGCAAAATGCTGTTATCAACTGCATTAGTTTCTTCGATATTGTTTACAATCAAGCGATTTTCCAATTGGATTATCTACTTGTACTATCAAAAATAATAAGGAAGTCAATCTTCCATATAAATAGCATAGAGTGTATGAAAGGAAACAAGTTTTTTATATGCAAATATGCATTTATTAAATTTATCTCTTCGCCATACAGAAAAGCAGAAAATGCTTTGTTTTATTCAACAAGACAAAATTGTGAATTAGGACTAAAACGGTTTTAAACATTAATATTGAAATTTTTTGTAACAACAATTTCCGATCACGTTTCACTAACGTTTTTCTTCGTCTAGAGGTATAACCGGACGCATACACGGTAAGCCCAAATACGCACAGACCAAAGGAAAAAGTAGGTTATAAAATTAAAACATACTGAATTGGTATTTTTCATTTAGTTCAAGAAAATTTGAGTAAAAGAACACTGATTTGCTGGGTAATACGATTTATGGCATTTCCGAGACGAAAGCCGTGATTCGTGTTGAGCCACAGTGTTCCTTAGCTTTTTTTACCTACAAACATTTATATTTGGTGTAAATTGAAATACTTCTTTTTCGTAATAGACTACAAGTATATTAGCCGAATTCTAAAATTTGTTGATACATAAAGGTAAATTCAACTCATTTAGTCGCTATCTTCGTCAACTATACACCTTGGTACATTTAAATGTTCTCTTTCTATACAAAATCCCAATTAATTGCTAGTAAGCCAATCATGTGGGGTAGTGCGAGGTATGTACACCTTCAGAGGATAGAGATTGTCAGGATCTACACTTTACTTTCATCCTGTGGTTGTTTTGTTACCTCCTGCCTCATAGTTAAATTCACTGACTCCAAATGGTTCTTTAAACCCATACTCACCAAGACCTCCAAATCCTACTCTCAATTAGTACGGTTCATTTGTTCAAATGAACTATGGTTCATTTTTCTCAATGATAATTTCCATTTATTACTGTAGTGTTAACAATGGTGTGCTCTTCAGTAAAAGGAGCTATCCTGACCATATTCTGTTCAAAGTCAATTCTAGAGATTTTATGCTTATCTGATATAATGTCATGAGCAACAGATATGCTTTATGACTAAATTCTTCTTATACACCATTGGTAGTGGTATTTCACCGTCTTAACATGGCTACAAGAACTATTACAAGAGAAGTAAGCGTCGCATAAATATATAAACGTAATATTTAAGAACAGTAATTTAAATAGAAATAAATAAAAACCAAGCAAAAAAGTTATTTCCTGTGAGTTTCAGAATCAAGCCCACCTTTGGACCAAAATATCTAGCCCAGTGCGCTAAACACTTGACCGTAAGGACATTGCGTTCAAGGAAGTTAAGTTTCCTGTTTTAAATTCTCAATGATCATTCTGCTTCAACTAATGCACAGCTCTAATGAAATGTTATTGGGGAAAAGCATATTGGAAGATGCCAAGCAGATGTTGGTTGATAGTAGTGCTAGTATCGTATGGCTACACTTCCACTTTGAACTTATCAGTCCATTTCTTGACGTAATCTTCTGATCTTAAAATTGTATTATACCCTTCAACAAGACCTGTGACTGAGCAACGGAAGACCATGTTATCTGTGGTTTCAGGAATACCTTGGCAGCTCCTGCTTCTATCAGAGTCTCTTAATTTCCACCGAAGCATGTTTGCAGCAGTTCTTTCATGCCTTGTTACAGGCTGATTAACAGTGACCCAGTACTTTCGACTACTACTCATGAAATCATATACTCTCTCGATAGAGTCCGATTTAATGTCATCCCTAATTCTAGGAATGTTCCGATTCCACATTGTTCCCAATTCCTTTTTCAAATTAAAATCTTCCATTCTTGATTTGTAGAAAATCTTTGTTGACGGAGGACCACATGTCAATGTGAGAATAGTACAACTTGTTTTTCTTATAAACAGCTGTGACCGAAAAATTGCATTTGGCATTGGGGTGAATGTGAAAGTCTACTTGACTAACAATTTTTTAAACAAATTGTTAAAGACGGATTAGGTCAATGTGTATTACATATTTTCTTCTGTGCAACGAAATAAAGAACTAGATTATTAGGCACACATCTACATTCAATTCTTTAATGGTTAAAAAATAGGATGCTATGTCGACTGAATACCATCTTTACTCTATTAAGGCATCTGGGCCCTTATTCCGGAAGAAATTTAAACAAAATGCATTTATGGAGGTGGTGGTCTTTTAGTTTAGTTACTTAGGTAGTATTCTTACAAGCGACGTAGATGATACACCGAAATAAAAAGAAGGATCGGAGTAGCAAAGAAAGCTTTCAAAGATCTAGCAAATATTTTGACAATCAGAAGGATCGAGTTAGATACAAGAAAAAGAATATTAAAAGCTAATGTATGGTAAGTTCTTTTATACGGTTATGAAACAGGGACAGTGAGCAGGAATATGGAAAAGAAATTAAAATCTTTAGAATTATGGTTTATCAGGCGTACGCTAAGAGTATCATGGTTGGATAGGCAAAGCAATGAAATTGTTATAGACAGGGCTGGAGCACATAGAAGTCTAATCAACGTGATTACAAAGTTCCAAAGGTCTTTTTTACTCAAATATGTAGAAAAGAAAAGCTTGAAAATTTAGTTAGCACAGGAATGATCGAGGGACAGAGAGCTCGTGGCAGACAACGACAAGGCTATATGGCTAGTATGAGGAGAAGAATGCCTCAATCTTGGTCATGAAGTGAATTCATCCAACATGCAAAGGACAGAGACATTTGGGGCCCTCTGATCGTCAACGTCGATAGACTGGACACGTAGATAGATAGATAGATAGATAGATAGATAGATAGATAGGCAGAGAGGTAGATAGATAGATAGATAGATAGATAGATAGATAGATAGGTCGGTAGAGAGGTAGATAGATAAATAGATCCATCGATGCATAGATACATAGATGCATAGATCCATAGATCCATAGATCCATAGATCCATAGCTACATAGCTACATAATTACATAGCTACATAGCTACATAGCTACATAGATACATAGATATATAGCTACATAGATACATAGATACATAGATACATAGATACATAGATACATAGATACATAGATACATAGATACATAGATACATAGATACATAGATACATAGATACATAGATACATATAATTCTTTAAATCGGCGAATTAAGGTTTTAAGGTCATAAATTACATACCATATTTAGTTTTAAAGACTGTTTAAAAAGAGGGGAAAAAGGAATGAATATTAAGATAGATTATGGTGGGACCGGAACTGAATGCAACCGCTGTTTATTGATTAAATTGCTATAAGGATATGCTTATTCAACTAATCTTGCTTCATCAAGGATGGGCACGTGATCAAAGAAATACAGAAATTGACAAAAAGCAAAGTATTTAATGCATGAACAAAGACAAAAAATACATTTCTCAAGGCATTTCTTTCCGACATACTTCATTCTATTGACGATGTTTACACAATACAAACTAAAGTAACTGCCAAGAGAGGTCCAGCGGGATCTAACTTAAAAACAGGCAATATCTTAACAAAAAAGACATAATTAACCAAAAAGAACATGGTTCAAATTTATATTTAATTTCGAATATGAAATCGAATAACGTCTTGACTTGCATAAACGAAGTCATTCAAGTCATAAGCAGTAATGATTTTTATTATCCTTAACTGTCTTCGAACGACTCCTCGACGTATATCCCTGCATTCACCAAGTTAGTGCATTCCAAGTCTGCAAAATAGCTCCGTAGATAAGAATGATGCACTTTAGTATTTTCTGATATTAGTACTTGAAATTTCTTTCCAAAAGAAGTTCAAAGCTTTCTGAATTAAAGCTTACCCACTGTTCATTCAAAGTGATAATTTAGTTCTTTCCTTTGTGCACAGTGCTTCTACTTTTTTGCCTTTTCTGAGATGCATCAAGACCTTTTGTTAGTTCTTTTCCCTTCTTTTGCTTTGCAAAGGCACTTAGTTTGATGACCTTCTTGCGTGCTTTCTTTCCGTATGGGTACGGGTATGGTTCAGGGTAGGGTGGTGGATAATAAGGATATGGTGCAGGTGCTGGTGCAGGTTGGTAATAATTATAATAATAATAACCATAGGGGTCATATGGTGGTGGTGGTGGTGCTGGTGCTGGGTAAGGGTAAGGATATGGGTAAGGGTATGGATATGGTGGCGGTGGAGCGGGTTGTGCTGCTGGTTCTGTTGATATCTTGACATGAATAACTTTCTTATTTTTCTTTTTCTTTTTATCGTCATCGTCGTCATCGTCTTCATCATCATCCACGTCGACATCGTCGTCAAATTCCGAGTGCTTTTTACTTCCGCTCTCAACCGATGCTGCATCAGCTTCATTTTCTTTGACAGCATCTACCTCGTCAAATCCTGCTTCAAGTTCATTGGGACCCAATTCTGCGGTCAATAGACCTCTCTTTTTTCTGCCTGATTTAATATGAGAATGAGACACGGTATGAGAGAGGGCATGCTGTAAATTTGGTGCATACGGAGTTTGAGAAATCCTATTCACCGAGTGAGATACAACGGAGCCTCGGCGGACAGACAAGCCTGAACAATGTAGATGAAAAATAGAAGTCAATAGGTAAGACTGTTAGTAAATTTTGAAAACAACAAGCAAAGAAAATGCGTTATTGTTTTCTCATTAATAGAATATCGAAGAAAATAACAGAGATTGAAAAAGTTATTTTTCCATTTCGGACTCATTAGAAAGTCTAGTTTATTTCATTTCCGCCATGAAATGTGACCATGTAGCCAAGGACCACGCACAGGCATACAAAGATACAAAAAAAAGTAATTTGTTACTTATCGACCAAATATCTGGATCTCAAAAGATTCTGCTGAGAGGGCATTATCAATTTCAACAGATTAATCACGATTCTTTAATCAATTTCTGGAATTTTAACTTCTATGCAACATAAAGGTTTACCTTTCGGGCGTTTTAATAAGACCCTGTGTGGTAAAAATTAAAATATCATGTAAAATCATATGTAACTCACTTAACTCTGTCAACAGAACGAGTAAGTAAATTAAAAGAAAAATAACCATTTCTGAATATATCTTATGATGATGACTTTTATTACAAGTCCATATTCTAATTCATTAGTAAATAAGTACTGGTTGAGGAAGATAATTGCTGCAAGTACTCTGAGGGAGATTGGAGGAGATTAGAGGAGATTGGAGAGGGGGAGATTTGGGATTGAGAGAGGGAGATTGGAGGAGCCGTTGCTTAATGGTTAGTGCAACTGCATAGTAACCAAGAGTTCTGGGTTCGATTACCCGAGCTGTCGAGGAGAATTTGGAACTTTTCAAGGAGAAAAGAAAGCCATTGGTTGGCGTCAGGAAGGCATCCGGCCAAGAAATTCCTCACTGCCAAATCAAAGTGCCTCTGAATGGCACCGTCTGAGCCCCAATTGCTGGGGAAAAATGACGTTAAAACTAAAAAAAAGCTATAAATTCCAAGGAAATCAACCAATGCGTTATTCAAAAAAGATACGCTCGAAATGGTAAAGACAATAAAGTTCGAAAAAATATACAGCGCGTTTCAACATATACTAAAGAAAGATACCAAAACAGTTAATAACACGGAACCTACACTCATATTTATTGACAAAACAAGTAATATGCATAGATTATCAAAGAAGGAATAAGACAAACTATTGAACGATTCGAATACTTTAACCTACGAAAAAGTTAATAGCAACCTCTACAAAAGAATAAATTATAACAGAAAATAAATTATCAAGTATAATGACATCATGAATAGAGTGCTTTTGAGCGGTAAAAACCATTCATACTTCACTCTAAAGGACCACATGCCTAATTTCCTAAATGATCCAAAAGTGAATTACCAAGGTAATTTTAGATAGGATACAGTATCCTATGAGAAAAAACCATATGTTAACCAATGGAAAGATTCAAATGCAGTAACAGAATGGTTTGTGAAGATAATAATAAAAAGAAGCAAAAATTTGCTGTGTTCGACGTGAAAGATACCTATCGGTCAATAACAAAAAAAGCTTTGCACAGAAGCACTGCGATTTGCACCAGACTATACCGAAATAACCCTTGAAGATCTGTATAGTGTATATCATTCCCTTAACTCTCTTTTTTTTAATCATAACCAAACTTGGAGGAAAAAAGGTAAAGAATTGTTTGATGCAATATGGGGGTGTAAGATGAAGCCGGAGCATGCTTACTTGTAGATATATTGTTGTTGCATAAAATTTGTTTAAAATACGACACAAGTCATACAACACCATAGCGAGGTAACGATTTAGCAGTATTAAGGATTCTAAATCCGAAGGAATATAGAAATCGTATCAAACTACTTGTAAGGAACATGACTTAAAAATTGTAATTAAATGCAATAGAAAGATCTTTAATTGCCTGGGTATCATGTTTAACCTTAATGATGGCACATTCAAACTATATCGCAAACCAGATGCCATTATCCAATATATCCACAAAGAATGAAGCCATCCATATAATATCATTAAACAAATCCCCAACATGATTGAAAAGAGGTTATCCTAGCACTCATCAACTGAAATCATATTTTATCGACCCACGCGTTTTTTATGAAAAAGACTAAAAGAATCAGGATTTAATGTTGAGCTGAAATATATCCAAGATACCAAGAAAGATCTAATCAGAAAGCAAAATCGTACAAGAAACATCATTTAGTTCAATCCTCAATGCCTTCAATTTATCGACAAACACTTCCCATCAAATCTTAAATCCTTTAGGGCCTTTAATCGAAACTCAGTCAAAGTAATGCAAACTACTTGGCTGGGAATATAATTTACTCGGCATTGCTGACATGAAATGACCCTACATACAAAGAAAAAGTATACATTGGGCTAACAGAGCCTACTTTCAAGAAACGATTCGCAAATCACAAGACGCCTTTTATTAACTAAAAATACAAACACAAAACCGAACTTCCAAAAGGATGGAGAATAAAGGATCTTAATCAAGCACCAAAGTTGTCTAAAAGGAAAATCTGAAATTGCAAATTATGACAAGGATAACATTTAAAATGAAATGAATTGAACATATTTGGAAACGCAGACGCACAAACAATCAAAGACTGATATATATATATATATAAATATACATATAAACATATATACATACATATAAACATATATACATATACATATACATATATACATATTACATTCATACATTTTCACATACATACATATACACATGCATACATATTCACATGCATACATAAACACATGCATACATATACACATGCATACATATACACATATACACATATATACATGTATACATATACACATATATTATACGTATTACATATATACCATTAACCAACAGCGCTTTGAAAACATTCAAGTAGTCTATACAAAAAGAAAAAAAATTATTATAATAATATATTAATTGGTCATATCCATTCTTCTTAAGTAAAAAATAGCACACAATAATTTGGAAAAAATGGAATATAACAAAATACCGAAAATATGTTATAAAGGAGAAAAAATCATTTGAATAAAAAATGCATTCGTGAAATTATTGCTTACTTAAAAAAATTTATATCATATTCACAGTTATTTACAGTACCAAATAGCTAAACTAAAAAACTAGCCATAAACAGGCATTTGCAAAGGTTTTATTATCACTTCTTACCATTTTTAGTTGATGATTTCTTGCTTGTCTTTCCTTTTTGCTTTTTCTTTTTTCCTTTTCCTTTTTCTTTCCCTTTATCTGTTCCTTTAGATGGAGGAGGAGCTTCTGGTTGTTCAATTGCATTTTCCTCTACTGGTGCTGGTGGACCAGGTGCAGGTGCTGGAGAGGTTTCTTCAGGCTGTTGTTCTGGTGTGGCTTCATTATTGGGTATTCCATCGCCACTGACCTCTGAAGGTACTGGAGCCTCCCCTCCGGCCGCACCAGCAGGCTGAATTGCAGCTCCAGATGGTAAACTAGCTGCTACCCTTTGACCCTGCTCGTATTGGTCACCCTGTCCATATCCAGAGCTTCCATATTGTGCCTGTGCATCATATCCATTTCCATTATTATAACCGTAACCTTGACCAATTGGTTGGGGATATGCTATGAAAAATGATCCACTCAATGTTAGCCCATTTTAGTGCAAAATAAGTTTCAAACTAATGTATCTAAAGATTTTGGAAAGTGCAAATTTGCTTACTTAAAGGGAAAGTTGAGGTAAATTGAAACCGAAAAAAAATTTTCTATTAGACTTTAAGAGAAAATAGACTATCGAACCAGCTTTCGTTTTTATTGATACTACAAGGTTAATGTGCAAATTCTAATTTTCACCACGTTTATCCTTTGGACATTTTGTCTTTCTTTCTCTTTCTGTTTTAAATCCTCCTTCCTTTATTGTAAAGGCATTAAGAAGTTTTGTCTTACACGATAACAAAATTATTTTGCAAATCACATCATATATAATAAAAACTAAGACTAAAATACTCTGATTAAATTTTATAGCACTCTAGCATAAATAGTTTCGAAAATCTGTTTTGTTTTCAATATAGAAAAGAACAAATAAAATAAAGATCCAGGGTTTGAAGGAATAAAGAACATAAGAACTTGCCAGTACGTTTAGTTAAAGGATGTATTAGGAGTACGGTTTAACCAATTTACACGTAGTAAAATATACTTGCCACGATAATTTTTTGGATTTAAGCGTATCACCAGGAGAATAATTATGAATAATTATGAATGATTATAATAATTATAATAATTAATATATAATATTATAATTATTATAATAATTATAACTATAATAATTATGAATAGAATTAGTAAGTTAATAAGTTGGTTAGTTAACCAGTAAATTAGTAGAAAAGCTGTTAATTTAAGAGAAACAAGAGACAGCAACTTCCTCCTGATTTCTTATTTTCGTAAAATTTCATGTTTGCCAGCTGAGTGTCGATTATTATTTCAAATTCATTGCAAGGTTGGTTTTTAGACTATTGCTTCAAAATGCCTATTAGCAAATACAACCAAGCTTATTCTATGAACTTTTGTTCATTTTTTTGTAAGGGAAAAGCCAAGTTGCGTCTCTTGTGCTGCCTGCATACCTCCTTGAGCATCCATAGAAGCATCTGGTGCTTGTTGATAAGGATACGCTTGGCCATAGGGTTGATATCCAGAACTTCCATCTGGATATCCCTGCACAGGAGAAGCCTGTGACTGGTCGTACACTGAGAAGTATATGGGAAGAAAACAACAAAATTAGGATAAGTTTATGAGAGATCGTGAAAGCAAATTAAGACCATATAATAAGGCAGTGTTAGTTTTTAAACGAAATAAAAAAATTAGTGAATTAAATACCAGAAATACGATTTCTTGACATTCCTTTCCCGATATTTTGATTAGAACTGTAATTAGTAAGTATTTCAGGTAATAAGTTGCAATGATAATGATTACAGAAGTAACCAAAGTATCGAAGAAAAAGTAGCGATAATGCGATAATAGGAATATCGATAAAAAAAGAAAGAGAAAATAGCAATGTTAATAAAAATACCACGGTACATACACGGAACTCATTGCACTTTGCTTCCGACTCCTACCCTTCACTTGAAAAGTAAAATGCCAACAAAGGCCATTAACTACATTGTTGACCTCTAGATACTAGTTAAAATGTCAGTGGGAATGTCAGAGCAGGAGGAAGAAAACATTTGGGTCGACAACGAACAAGCAGACTCTGGAAATCGTATAGTGAAAATGTCAGAAAAGGAGGGAGAAAACAATTGGGTCGACAACGAACAAGCAGACTCTGGAGATCGTACAGTGGAAATGTCAGAGCAGGAGGGAGAGAACATTGGGTTGACAACGAACAAGCAGACTCTGGAAATCGTATGGTGGAAATGTCAAAGCAGGAGGGAGAAAACATTTGGGTTGACAACGAACAAGCAGACTCTGGAGATCGTACAGTGGAAATGTCAGAGCAGGAGGTAGAAAACATTTGAGTTGACAACGAACAAGCAGACTCTGGAGATCGTACAGTGGAAATGTCAGAGCAGGAGGGAGAAAACATTTGGGTAATAAAAATTCTAAATAGAGTACAGCAAAAGAAAAAAAATCCTGCAAGATTAAGACCACAGTTCTGTTTATCGTATTTGGTTATCGTAACATAATAAGAAAGTAAGATTAAACCTCTTTCAATAAGCATCATTTGACTCTCATTGTAAAAAATTTATTTTGTATCTAAGATTAAATTAGAAGAGCGCAACAAGAAGTTTCTATTTTACTGGAATAAATTCTTTAATGAGTTACCTGCCACCACTAGGGGGAAGAATCCCTCTCCATGTTTTTAACATATTTTAATTGAATAAATATTGATATATTTATTTTTAACTATTTTTAAACGGAGAATGCAGATATTTTTTTTCTATCAACAGGACCCAATGGTAGAACAGAATTGATTTATTTGTAAATATGTAAATTTTGAATTAGCCTATCCTGTAAAAACAGTCGTAAATAATAATAAGCAATAATAAAAAAAATGACATTATAGAACAAGAATGGAAAGATATCATGATGTAGTTCACTCGAGAAATTAGTGGTAAGTACGAGGCAAGGAATATATAAAATCTTAATGAAATAAAATAAAATTTAAAAAATCTTAAAATTAAAGAAGCTTTTCATATTGAGATACATTGCAAAGTGATAAATAGAATCTAAAATCTAAAAAAATGTCACTACATACACATCAAATACAACGATTGAAATAAGTTAAATAGGTAACTTTTAAACTCGCATTTTGTAAATACAGTGTATGCTAGGATGAGAATGTCACACTTGCCAACCCCGCTCTCCCTGTCGCGGGGTTTACTGTAACATTATTGCTAGTTAAGTGCGACGTATCCAAATGAAGAGCAGAGAAACAGTACAACCAATATAGAAAATAACAGATGCAGCAAATAACCGATGCAGCAAATAACCGATGGAACAAATAACCGATGGAGCAAATAACCGATGGAGCAAATAACCGATGCAGCAAATAACCGATGCAGCCAATAACCGATG
>RDPX01000187.1:1250432-1266013 GCA_003991215.1 Morbakka virulenta
GGGTGGAGTTTTAATGGTTTTGGGTGAGGGTGGGGGGAGTTTTTAAATTTTTTGGTGGGGGTGGTTGAAGTTTTAAAAGTTTTGGGTTGGGGTGGTTGAAGTTTTAAAAGTTTTGGGTGGGGATGGTTGAAGTTTTAAAAGTTTTGGGTGATTGTGGTTGAAACTTAAATGACTGAAGAAAATATAAGAAACCAAAGGAAAAACGTTTCCAAGAATAAAGAATACTGTGTATATCCTGGATAATAATCACTGTGTCATTGATAGGGGTATTTCTGACTATACAATTTTATTCTAGCCAGAATTGGGTACAGTTTTTCCTGGTATTAATACTACTTATGGAGTTAAATGAACAAAAGGTTGAAGCAGTAATTCTGTACTATAAGCGTTTGTTTCAAGTAAATCGAGTAATTTATGAGAACTAGGCACCAGGATATCCATTAAAGCAGACATTACAAAACAGCCTAGAATTTATGCTTCATACTGAATAACAAAAAAAATTTGGAAAGCAACATCTTAACAGGAAAATTCAAAGGGAAGAAAGAAAGAGGCAAACAGAGGAAAATATAATTAATATTAAAAGGCAATAGGAATGCTTTTAAGTACAGAGAAGCTTATTCATACTACAAGAAACAAGAAATTTGTGGAAGAGCATGGTATTTATCGCTCTAGAAAGAAAGAGCACTTAAAGAAGCAGAAAAATGAAATTAATGAAGTAATATAAACAATAAATTAGTTTGTAATAAATTCTAAAAAATTACTGCAGAAAATGCAACAGCAATAGGTGCTCTAAAACTAAAAAAATATAGCTGCATCCTGTATCAACTACTTCATATTCGAAGATATTTAAACGACTGACTGATATTAAAAATACTATGAATATTATCTAGATGATTCCTTTTCCCTTTGAGGTCAATAAGTTAAAAGATTGCACAAATACTATTTGCATGAACTGCTTAGTTTATGATTTAAACGTACTAGGCTTGGCAGTCCATAGCTGTTCGTTAACGCCTATGGATTTCAGCTCTTGTTTGGATTTGTAACTTCCATTCTTGAAAACAGTTTTAAATATTGTTTTTGTCGAGAAGACCCATTTCGCTCATTTCAGGTTAAGTCCTCTTTTTAAGTAATAACAGCATGATATTGGATTACTTTCTTTGGGGCAGTTACAATCCACTGTGATTATTAGTTTGATTGCAATGGACAAAAGTGTACTGATCCCTGTAGAGCTATATTTTTCAAAGACGGAACATTATTACATATATATATATACACATATAGTTTTACATTTCCTGAAGAATGAATAACATCACGAAACAGGCTTGTCGAAATGGACTGTGTAGTTTTTTGATTCTTTCCAACTTCATATCTTATATACACATATATATATATACATATATATATACATATATATGCATATATATACATATATATACATATATATACATATATATACATATATATACATATATATACATATATATACATATATATACATATATATACATATATATACATATATATACATATATATACATATATATACATATATATACATATATATGCATATATATACATATATATACATATATATACATATAAATATACATATATATACATATATATACATATAAATATACATATATAAATATACATATATAAACATATATATANAGTTTTACATTTCCTTAAGAGTGAATAAAATCACGAAACAGGCTTGTCGAAATGGACTGTGTAGTTTTTTGATTCTTTCCAACTTATCATATCTTATATACACACACATATATATACATATATACATATATATATATATATATATATATATATATATATATATACATATATATGCATATATATACATATATATATATACATATATATACATATATATACATATATATACATATATATACATATATATACATATATATATATACATATATATGCATATATATACATATATATGCATATATATATACATATATATACATATATATACATATAAATATACATATATATACATATATATACATATAAATATACATATATAAATATACATATATAAACATATATATATATATATATACAGCATCTGTCATCTTAATCATTCCTGTAATTAATAGAATGATTAATATTACGAGACTGGCTTTTATAAATGGAAAGTGTAGCCTTTTGAACAGATATGTATATTCTAAATATATTTCTCTCTCTATATATATATGCTTGATTGCTATATTTGAAGCGTTGGTAATTATTCTTAACATATAACTATATTTAACGCAAACCAGGTTTTAAAATCTAAAAATTATTAAACCATACCATAAGTAGAAATAATTTGCCTTTTTGAATGTTCTGTTTTGACTTACCTTGTTGTGCATTATTTGGTAGTGGTTGTTGTTGCTGTTGCTGTGGCCAAACGGGAGCTTGTTGATATACTGGTGCAGTATATCCTGATGATTCTTCCTCCTCTGTCTCAGTTTCGTCTTCATCTTCATCATCCTTTCCTTTCTTTTTGTCCTTCTTCTTATCTTTTGTATCTTCAGCTGGCGCTTGCAGATTACTTGGTGGATATGGATATGTGAATGTTCCATATCCAACGTTCTGTTGGGTGTTGGGATAGGGATAAGGTTGTGGCTGTGGCACTGCCATACTTCCCTGCTGTAGAATTGGTGGAGAAGGGGGAAGAGCACCTGAAGGTAGAGGAGCTACCGCGTCTCCAGGTTGTTGACCAGAAGCTACGTAATCATAACTTCCTGCAGATGCTTGGTCTGTGACCTGTGGCTACACGAGAATAGTAAAGAACGATTAATTCGTTCAAATAAATTCATTCACACATTCATTTCTGAAAATCATGGAAAAGAAATATAAATGTTTTTGAAAAGACAGCCAAACTAAGGTCTTCTTAAAGCAGTGGGATATCGTAATGCAGAAAATGTTAAATTGTAAGTATCTGGCATCAAGGAACTCTCCTTTTTACCAGAAAAGAAAGCTGGAAAATCCCTTTAAAACAATTGTCTTGTCATTATTACCTATGAGGTCTAGGCAACGAAAAAGATTTTATTTATTTCCGTGCATGCTTTAGAGGTATCGTCAAAAGTTCTAACGAATATTTCTTCTTCTTCTTTATTCGACTTTATTCCCACTATATAGTAGGGTCAATCGGTCGAGTCATTCTTTTCCATAAGTGATATACAGAATAAATATATTTCTCTCTATATATGCTTGCTTGCTATATTTGAAGCGTTGGTAATATATATGGATATACAGAGAAAGACATACTGTACTATGACTGGTAGTTAACCACAAAATTTATGTTGGACCTGGACCTGATGGAAGAATCCCGGAACAATATGTGTGTTTTTCAGGCCATGTGGCTTATATTATACACGGAGCAACATCATCGAACAGAGCCTGGAATTTCAGAAAGAACTGACAATAAACTTAATCGATTTCAAGAAGGCTTTTGACAGCGTTGTGTGACCATGTGACAACCCAATGTGCAGCGTGAAAACCTCTACCAGGAAAACGGAAGTATTCAAAATCTTGCCCTGCGTAGGGCAGAAATGCATCCTTTCTTCACACCTTAAACTATTAATGTCCAGCCTCAGTACTTCCCTCTACGTCACTCTTTAGCTCCCCATACTCCTTCCACACACACACACACACACCTCTCTTGCTCTTCCTCTATCTCCTGTCTCCGCTCTCTTTCTTTCTTTCTCTCGCTCTTTGTCTCCTTCTCTCTCTTTCGTTCTCTCACTCTTTCTCTCTCATTCTCTCTCTTTCTCTCTCTCCTATCCTGACTTTTTTCTGGCCTTTTCTCTATATTTTTCTCTTCTTTTCTCTCTCCCTTTCTCTCTCTCTCTCTCTTTCTTTCTCTATTTTTCTCTTCCTTTCACTTTCCTTGGGGCCATATTTGTAAATAAAGAGTCGAATTTTAGTTTAATAACCTCCACTCATTTCCACTCCTTTGTATTTACTTTTAGCTAGTTTTGGACAAGACATACAAACAAAAAATGAAACGTAAAAACAGGAATAAACTATTCCAGATTTCTGCCAAAATTGGAGTAACATACACGATATTCTTCCAAAAAAAGGCGTGGTGGTATTTAAAGAAGTTGTGGTAATGTGGAAAACTACTGGTATTACTGAAAAGGGAAAACTGAACAATTTACCTAGGATTTTTAAAATCAAATGGAGATATTGTATTACTAATAAAAACACCCTGAATTATTAAATTTTCTTCTCTCTACATGTCATGCTGTTTCGTTGATTGTGGACGAGCCTTTAAAAAGTCGTCTCAATGAACAGGATCCAGCTTTCCTATCCCAAACTGCATAAACAAGGAATTGAGCCAAGAAACCGTGGTTGTGCAAAGAAGACATAAAAATGGATCATTGCCAAAAACGCAGTGCTGTTGTATTGTACCGATCTCTAGTAGGCCATACAGCATCAAGATCTGTATCCTTCTACTTTATGTGACTGAGGCTTAAAAAGCTAAGTTGTTTTAAATCATTGTTACAAGCATACAAGTTAAAGAACCTTTTGCCTTTGAAGTATACGATCTCAAAAAAGTGTTATCCACAACTAAATACACACCCTCGGAGGTTCATTTTGGAATAAGCATCCAGATCGATTTTTCAAGAAAATGCAGTATGTTAAATTGTTTGCAGTTCTTCACGCTTACCTGGTATGCTTGTTGTGGTACATCTTGTTTAGGCTTTGCTGCATGATTCTTCTTTGTGTGTTTGGCAGCAGACTTCTTATTGCCTGTTTCATGACACATATACAAGTTTAAAGTTAATAATTTTGTCAAAATGTCAAATTTTAAGGGTAAATGTGTATTTCTGATGTAAATAACGATAATAAAAGGTCTGAAATGAGAACATCTAGTTTTTTAAGGGTGTATTGATTTAAATAAAATGTGTATATGGTTAACTCGGAACTCATATTTCAAATTGTTTTAAGGTTTTATTTAAATAAAGAGAAATAAAAATATGAGAGGAGAAAAAGTAAAAGGGAGTACAGAGGGGGAAGAACGAAAAGAGACGAAAAGAAAAGAGAGAACTGGGAAATGAAGTAAAGCAGGAACGAGGTAGATAATACGATAAAGAGGTAGAAAAATTAACATAAGACAGAGAATAGAGACAGCAAATAAATGGAGAGTGAAGGGGGGAATGAGACAAGAGTGAGACAGGGAATGGAAACGGCAAACAATTAGAAGGAATGAGGTAAGAGTGAGACAGTGATAGGAGACAGCAAAAGAATACAGAGTGAAGGGGGGAATGAGGTAAGAGTGAGACAGGGAATGGAGACAGCATACAAATAGAGAGTGAACAGGATATGAGGTAAGAATGAGCCAGAAAGGGACAAAGAGAGATAAGGATAAGCAAAGAGAGGCAGAGAGAAAGTAGAAGGATGGTGCTATGTCACAGGCGTGAAGACAAACATGTACATTGAAAGCTACGTCGAAAAAAAAGTAAGTTAAGTGAAACAAAGTGCAAACAAAGTAGAAGTATCGACACACAAAAAATTAAAAAGAGACAGACTATAATAACTACAGAAATAAACAAAGGGAAAATAAATAAAAACAAGGTAAGGTGATGTGCAGCAGGATAAATAAAGAGGCAGAACAAGAGAATTCAAACAAGAAAACAAAGGGAGAGACAAAGACTGGAAAAATTATAGGAAAGAAAGGGCAAGAAAGCTGAGAGGAAATACTGGAATAGCAATAGAAGGCATGTCGAGTAAACGCTGCTTAAAATTTCTGGTATCAGATTAGAAAATCTAGTGAAAACGTACTTTCAATGTTATAAATTCTCTCAAGATAAAAACATGTTTATTACAAAGTCAATCACTAGCTATCACAATATTCTCATTACGTTATTATTATTATTATTGTTATTATGATTAAAGAATTATGAGGGTAAACTTTAGTAAAATGCATTAATATTGTAACGGTAGGATAAAATATAAAGCAGAGTCTAATTCTACTATGTGAACAAAACGATATCTAATATTGTTTAATATTTTAAGGTGTTTCTTCTTAATTATACTCTTTTAATTTAGGTTCCCTAAATTGAATACAACTACATTTAGAAAAATTAAGAACTGACCAATATAGGATAAAAATGTTCACAAAAGAGCTCGATAAACCAAATGAGCTAAACAATAGATTGATGAATATATTAGAGTGATTTAACTTAAAAGTAGAGAAGACGTGCTCTAGCCCATTGCTTTTTTCCACAGGGATGTCAAAAAGATTTTTTTATTGTTGCTATATAACATTGAGATGAACACCATTTAACAACCTATAAACTTTTGAAGAAAAGTGTGTCTTTAGCTCTTGTGATCAATACAAAATGGCATTTTGACAAGTGAGAGAATCAAGTGAGAAAAAATGACACAAACCTGATACGGATACAACAAGAAACAGCCCTATAAGGGCAGCACACAGAATCCGCATTATTCTTTCTGGTTTTGTCCCTTCTTTGTATATGTTATTTCTAGTACAAATGAATTTAATTAGACATAGTAGGATCGGCCGTCGCTGACAAGTTTCTCCTTTCCACTCAAGAGCAATAGCGATATGATGTCAACCGCTCATGGAATTTTCTCATAAAACATTTACAATTTTCCACAAATGCCACAAGTAAATTTTATAGCAATAATCCTACATTTCTTACGGTTCATTAAGGTGGAGAAGATTTTGAAAAACCTTGGATGCTTGTACCTGTAAAAGTTGGTCAAGTGTTGAAATTTGTCCATTGTAGGGAACTGATCTGAAAGAGACATTTTGTAAAGAACGATTGATCGATTGATCGCTTAAGCATGTTAGTTTAGGACACGTCAAAATTTGGATCCTTTCTTGAAATAATTCATTTCCATATATTGAAAGGTACGCTATAAGATAAGAAACAAAAAAGCTGTCAATATACAATGATAACTAGCACATCTCTCAATAGTAAATTTATTCAGATTTTGCAAGTAAATTCACCATTTGTTATTTGAATATTATATGAATTGATAGAAATTGACTAATTTTAATAATGGTATTGACAAAATTAGACACCATTGCCAGCAGTTTTCATTACCTGATTTGTATATCTTTTTAAATATTCAGAATGAATAAATAAATAACTGCTTTTCTGCTAGTTACATATTGTCCTTGTGAAATCTATATTTTAGCTCGCTGTTGGTTTCAAATTTGTCAATTGAACTTAATTCTTCCTCTTGTCTTTGTAACTGTCAAATATTAATAAAAATTTTATTTTCAAAGATTAAACTTTTAATGTCAATAGGCCTCAAATTTTTGACAGGAAGATACATGAAATAATTTTTAAAAAAATTTATATGAAAACATTTTTAGCAAAATTATTTTACACTTGTTTCAAACTAGAAAATCGTGTTACTTGATTTAAACTAACATATAAGCCGATTTTTAGCAGTCAAAACTATTTTGCTTTTGAAAAAACACATACATTTCAGGTTTGAATTTTCGAAACTCAAGCACCTATGGCAAAACGAATTAAAAAAAAATATGCAAATTTGACCTTGGAAGCAAAATAAACTTTGACTAGTACTCACAAATTGGGGTTTCATTGTAAGCTTGTGAAAGATGGATGATAAACGAAACAGAAATAAGAAGGAAAAAGTAATATTTGTTGAAAAAAAATTTACATTTTAATGGTGTCAAAAGCAAACAGTTTAATTTAAAAATAGTGTTTAAAGAGGCCAAAACAGAAACAATTTCAGACAATATTTAAAAAATATCAAAATACACTTTTCAGTCATATATCAAGAAGATTAAAAAAGGACCTTGTCAGTAAAGGAAAAATTCAAAGAATAAGAGCAAAGAACACGCAAACCATAAGTTATGTTCTTAATATTAAAAAGTAAATAAAACAATCTTGGACAGCGAATAAAATCCTAAAATATACAAAAGACCGATGCATTTTGATTGTCTTCATCATTAAAGTAGATGAATGTAACAGATAGATGTAAAATGACATATAATTGATTACCTATAGCATTCTAAAAAGGAAAATCTTCTTAAAAGGTAAGATACCGTCATTATTCGATTTGCCGCACCCTACTCGAATAAGCGCTCCCTTTGGAACCCCAAAAAGTTAACAAGCGCACTTCCTCAATTAAGCGCACCGTCTTCGGCAGATTTCCTTTGCAACAACCGCACCCTTTTTTCAAGGTAAAAGATTGAAGGTCAAGAATAAAAGCACTAAAAACATATATTTTAGTGAGTATATTCTATTATGTTTTCAACATCATATGCGTAAATCACAATGTTCATTTGTCTACAGATATCTCTTTTATTTGTCAATATCTTTGACAATTTTTGCTTTATAAGTTGATTGACTTTTCCAATAAGCGCACTCCTTCAAATACGCACACCCCCTGAATAAGAGCACCCTTTAGAATCCCCAGAATTATCTATGCACACCGAGCGCTTAATCGAATAATTAATTTAGCCATAAAGTAGTAAAGATTTTAGTTTTTATTAAAAAAATAGATATTTTTGAATAGAAAGTTCAGGAACTTTGAAGCAAGGCAAATATTTTATTCCTTACATGTGCTTCAACTAGTACAGCATTCTCATTAATAGCATTAAGTTATTCTAAATGTAATACTTAATGCATCCTTACTTCTAGAATAGTGGTCTCATCATCAGCTAAGACTTCAAGAAAAAAGTGTATAAGATTACGCAAGTAAACACCACTTATGACTTCATATGACCTTGTGTTCTTTATATCAACAGCACAAATCATCTCAGAACTTACAAATGTTAGTTTCTAGGCAATAAACGTCTACAAAATACCCAATATTTTTTCGGCACCTGCAAGCTAAACCCTAAAGATTCAAACCGCACGTTCGTGGTTGAAAGGCCGTGACCCTCTTTACTTTTCAACATGATTCTGAGCTGTTCTTCAACTTTTTCATATTTTCTCTCTCTAGATGCCATATTCATTCCAGACGTTGGCGATCATAGTTCTCCACAGATTCCTATCTCTCAACATATGTAGCAGATCTCCAGCTCTAATCTTTGCCCTCTCACTTGCTGATATAAACTTTTTAATATGACACTTGAGACTTCCCAAGTATGTTAATCTTTGTCTTCCTCTGTTTCTTTTGCCTTCAATACGACCTATTTGGGTAAGGTTTTTTAGTCCTTCCTTTCTCATGATATGTCCCATAAACCTCACCTGCCTTTCACGGATCGTTTTTATCAGACATCTTTTTGCTCCAGCCTTCCTCAAAACTTCCTCATTTGTTTTATGGTATACCCATGATATATAATCTTCCAGTACCCTCTTCTTTGTAGCCATTGACATTTTGCGGTGTTTCAAGATCTTCCGTAATCTTTCAAAAATACCTTTTGCAATTCCTATCCTTCTCTTTATTTACAGATTACACTTTCCATTCACTGTTATATAGCTACCCAAGTAACTGAACTTGTCAACTTGCTGTATGGGGTATTTTCCAATATACAACTTGTACCTGGGACTTTGCTTCTTACTTATCACCATGCATACTGTTTTCTTGCGATTTATTTCCAGTTATTAGTCTATTCAGCCCACGCAAATCATTGAGGTTGTCATTCAGTCTTGTTTTCGGTCTTTCTTGTCCCGGTTTTCCAATCACAATTCCCATTACAAAGTTTTTGTTAAAGTTATCGTGTCTTTAAACATGGCCAAGAAAGTCCAGTCCCCTTGAATTTTATGCATTGAGAAACTTTGCAATTGTCCAAACCAGTTTCGTTCTACAAGTCTTCTCTGTCCAGCTAATACGCAAAATTCTCCTGTAGCACCAGGCTTCAAACACCTGTATTTTCTTGTTATTACTATTTTTGACATTTTAACATTCGGAACCATTACTTGCAATAGAGAATACCAAGATGTTTAAGAGCCTCAGCTTCGCTTTTAGTGTGGTGCTTTTATCTTTCCAAACTTTTGGGAGTCTTATCAGTGCATTATTGTAGCAATTGCGATTCTGCTTTTAATTGCATTAGGGTCATCAAATTAGTTTATGATTACAACACCAAGAACAAAATTTATTAACATTGTCTACCGTTTCTAGATTCACAAGAATATGTGTGTCATGTTGTGTTGAGTGTCGTGGCATTTTCATTACTTTTTTCTTTTTTGGATTCAAAAAAAGACCACCTTATTCATTCTCATGTTTCACCCTATTGACCACTTCCTCTAGTTTTTCTATACTACTTTAAATTAAGCCTAATCATCGGTATATGGAAGATTATCAACTTTTCTTCCACCCACAAAATATTTCCTTCATAAATCTTTGAAAATTTTCTCATTTTAGCTTCAGCGTAAATGTTAAACAGCTAAGGGGTCAGTAAATATCCCTGACGAACCTCTTTATTTATATCAAACCATTCCATTACGCGGCAAGTTGTTTTCACTGTTGCCTGCCGTTGGTCGTACAGGGCTTTTAGAAGTTGAATGGTGTGTGTAAGAAAGTCCAATTCATCCCCTGTATTCCAAAGAATGTCATAAACAACAATATTAGATGCTTTAGAGTAGTCAATAAAGCATAGAAACAATAACGTTATATCCATTAAATAAATTTTAACCTTTTGGTAAAGATTATACTGTAATATAATGATTATACCATGGTAAAGATTTTTGGATAAGTTAGTGATTGTGTTATTCTTAGTTGTCTCACACAGACTATTTTTATGTTTCTCTCCGTCATTTCTCATCAGGGTTTGGACTTGCATTTTAAGACTCGGACATAGTTTGCTCCACTGCATTGTGTGTAGCTTAGGCATTAAGTTGTCTCCTGGTGGTTTTCTCTTCTAATGTCGCTACAGAAATCCGTGATGCATTTTGTTTTGTTTTTTTATTTAATGTTTGTTTAGCAGTGGTAAAAAATTATTATTCTTGTCCTTCTTCTTCTTGTCCTTCTTCTTCTTGTCCTTCTTCTTCTTCTTCTTCTTCTGCGTGCAGAATAACTTCAAATAAATTTAATATTTTAACTTTGTAGCCATTACACAGAGAGTTATAGTCAAATCTTGATGGCTGTAGCAGATGATCAAGCTTTTCCAGTTTTAGTTTGACAATGATTATATTATCGAAGGGTGGTATTTGCTATTGCAATCAGCTCCAGGTTCTAATGTTGACATTCTTTACGCTTTGTTTTCACTCCTGATTCATCAATATAAAAGCTATTTTGTTACTTCAAATCTAATGATATCTAAGTACATAGGTGTCTTGGGTATTGCTGTTCAAAATAGTTGCTGGTAATGAATATATNGTCCTTCTTCTTCTTCTTCTTCTTCTTCTTCTTCTGCGTGCAGAATAACTTCAAATAAATTTAATATTTTAACTTTGTAGCCATTACACAGAGAGTTATAGTCAAATCTTGATGGCTGTAGCAGATGATCAAGCTTTTCCAGTTTTAGCTTGACAATGATTATATTATCGAAGGGTGGTATTTGCTATTGCAATCAGCTCCAGGTTCTAATGTTGACTTTCTTTACGCTTTGTTTTCACTCCTGATTCATCAATATAAAAGCTATTTTGTTACTTCAAATCTAATGATATCTAAGTACATAGGTGTCTTGGGTATTGCTGTTCAAAATAGTTGCTGGTAATGAATATATTACTTGTGTCAGAGAATTCTGCTGGGTCTCTTCCTCTTTCATTTTTGTTATTAAGTCCGAATTCACCGAGGAAATTAGGAGATGAAAAAGCTCTACTGACTTTCGCTTTCATATCGCCTATGATAAATAGAATATCTTTAATCAGAAAAGAGTCCAAAGTCTCTTGAAGCTTCGAATAAAAGCTTTTCATATCCTCGTCAATTGAGTCTGCATAACTCGGCAGAATATTCGGCATCGGTAGTAATAATGCAATGACGATTTTCTTAAATATTTATTAGAATATATGAAGGAATAGAAGGGAAAAAACCCTTGCAAATCATTTCTTTATCAAAAACATTCACAATACCCAAGGGTGCATTTGGATATGTGGTCGTAGGGTGTGCAAACATTTTCCCAAGATGCACACCCAGGCCAGTGGAGGGAGGAAGGCCGATAATTTTAGTTTAGAAATTTTTTCCTGTGAAAAAGCTCATTGAAAATAATTTTTTCCCCGAATATTGAGTAAAAGTTTGAAAATTATTGTAATCTTATACGGGAATAAATTCGCAGATTTGTGGGCATGTAAAAGAGTAACCTAAAGGCTGAAGACCCGGGCGGCTGTCCCTGCAATGCGGGACCAATAGCCATGAAGCAAATGAAGAAAAAGAAGAAGATTTGTGGGCCATGCACAATTTACCAACTGACAAAATTTTTTTGCTTAGTTACTATTAAAATAAGATTGATACATTCTCTATGTACCATATTGACGTAAAATATCATGCTTTCATGCAACATTCTGGTTTTTCTCAGCAGTTTCTTTACAGTCACTTTGAACAGTTTTTATTTAATTTATTTGATTGATTTGATTTATTTTGCTCTTGGACCTCTAGCTATCTGCTCAGACTTCCGTAGGAAGTAAATTATCTCCACTCCTTTTCTCTTCAGTGTTGAACGTTAGAGTTAAATTGTCCAAGAGAGCTTTTCTCAGAATTTTTCCCAGTACTTCTTGCTGTCTTTTTTCAAACGTTTTATGAGAGATCTTTGTTCTGTTGTTTTTGGAGTTTTCTAATTTGTTATGAGCTCTTTCCATAATTTTCTCAATATTCGTCTGTAGCTTTTAATTCCCCTAAGCCTTATGACAGTAATAATGTCATCATCCAACATTAACATTGCTATCTGCGCCTCTGAAACCTGGACAATACGAGCAGAAGAGATACAAACTGTTTTTGAAAACGACTGTCTTCGAACCATGCTCGGGAAGAGGTGTATTGACAAGGTGAGAATGAGCACCATTCGAAAAACACTTAGCTCTAAAACAATAGTTATCGAAACGATAAAGAAAATAAGACTAATTTCCTTTGGTCACGTCACCAGAAGAGGTGACGCAAGTAACATACGTTGTGCCTACAAAGAAGGCTTTGATGGGAAAAGACCTAGGGGTAGAGCTCCGAAGCAACGGAAAGACCAAATACGAAAGGATTTTAAAATGCCTCTTCCTACAGTTGAAAGGATGGCTGCTGATCAAGATCAGTGGAAAGAAAGTGTTAAGAAGAAATGTGCAAGGATCCGAGAAGATTATGCAAAAAAGTCAAGTCAAGTCAAGTCATACAATATTTACGGCAAAACAAGCGGGTGAACGTCACATGGTAATGTAGCACTCATTTTTTGTCTTCATTAATAGCTTTAAAAGTTTTTAACATCTTTTCCAGTTCCTGAAAGGCGGATAAGCCTCTTAATCTCTGTGGCACCAAAGTCATAAGAACGCCTGCAGCCTGAAAGCTAAAACCATTGTGCTCAAAATTTTCAGACCTAGAAGAATCCTTCTTGTTTAAAGTCTGAATCTGAGAAGTATTTAGTAAGGAAAACCATTTCAAAATAACAGGCAAAAATTATTCAATATTCAGATGCAATTCTAATACATAAAGAATGAAAACACTTGTGTAATAAGGTATGTTTTGGCGACGAGAGTTTTAACACGAAATTGAAAGAGAAGCTGATAAGTATCGTGATCAAAGATTGTTTGAGATATTCCGGTTTAAAAATGCGCATTAATAGACGCACCAGTCGCATCAGCATTTTTGTCTGAGCTTGTCCTAAACTGACCGCTGTTTGTTAAATACTTTTCTTACCAATATTCATTTAATTATCTTTTGAATATATTACTAATTAAACATTTATTTGTTTTCGGTCAAATTTTGGTAGTCCATGAGAAAACACAAAAAGACAACATACCTTCGATGCAATAAAAATGAGAACTATCTTCTTTTTCTTCTTCTTTCTTCTTCTTCTGCTTCTTCTTCTTCTTCTTCTTCTTCTTCTTTGTCTTTCGGTTGTATCCCGGTAAGATCGCCACAGCGGATCAGCCGTCTCCAGCCTGTTCTGTATGTCACAACAGCATCCCTCGCACCAACAGCCTCCATGTATCCATAATTTATGCTAATTTTAATATCAGTAGGTATATGGTTGGTGCAAAACTCAAATGATATGATAGATATGGGTTACAAATAGAAATAGGAGGCCCAGACCACCTGCTCTGTTGTTTTGTAAGAGATAGTGCAGCCAGTACATGGAGAGGCAAAATGGTTGCTAGAAGTGGTTGTCTTGTCTTGGCGCCACACGAAAAAGGCTTTGGTGACGTATTGAAATTACTAAACAGAAAAAAACTGCCTTCGATTAGCAGCGTCCAATAGTCCTCTTATGTCCTTGATACCCGTGAATTTCTTCAGTTGATCAAGAAACAGCCACCGCTGTCCCCACGAGCCTTCTTTCCTGATTCTTCCTGACAAGCAGAGATGTTCGATTTGTTGTTTTCTGATGACACGGCCAACAAAACTTGTCTTTTTATGATGGTCTTAATGAGGTGACGTTCTTCTCCAATCCTTTGCAGAATACTTTCTTTATTTTCATGCTCTATGTAAGAGACTCGAAGCATTCTTCTACAGAGCCACATTTCAGCCGCTTCTAAGTTCAGCCGTAAAGCAGTAACGACTACACATAGGCTTTTAGAAGTCTGACGTTCAGCTGGTTTGAAAGTTTCCTATTTTTCAGAATTGATGCCATTTAGTTTAAACTGGTCTTTGATAGGGCATACGTTGCTTTATCTATTTATTGCACTTTCAATCCGATGTCAGCAAAGACTCAAGGTAATTGAAGGAATCGACTTGGACAATAGAAGTGGTTAAAACGCTGTGGAATCGTGATTTGATAGATATCACATGTTAACGCCTAAACGAGTCAGGTTCAAGTCATAAAGAATAGTGGTTTTCTATTTAAATGCTACAGAGGTACGTTCAAAGACTTAAGGCAAATGGCAGCCTTTACGTCTGAAATAATTTAAAGCATGGCGGTAGTTCTGATGCTATTTTAGATAGTGTACATATTAGTGTATTAGTTTGTATTACACAGGAGGAACAGTAAGAGCAGTGGTACACTATATATTGTACATAATACAGATAATGTCTGATGTTCTAATCCTGTATCCTGTATAAATATTAATTAATAATAATAATAATAATAATAATAATGATAATAATAATAGTAATAATAATAATAATAATTTTCGAGACTGACGCAAAGAAGTTTTACCGTGAAGTTGGAAAAGAATCTATTTCTGTAGAAGCCATACCATCTGACGAACAGGTAAAGGAATTTTGGAACAACATTTGGGGAAAAGAGAAACAATTTAATGAAAACGCAGAATGGGTACGTGACCTTGAAAAAAGCACCAGGGATATCCCCAAACAAGAATGGGAAAATATTACTATTGAAGAAATCCAAAGCGCGTTAAAAAAGTCTCATAAATGGAAATCACCTGGCATTGACCAGATTCCAAATTTTTGGCTTAATACTCTCTCTTCCGCGCATGCCAAATTAGCATCTAATTTTAATTCAATTATGATAGAACCTCATTTAACACCAAAATGGTTCTGTCAAGGAATTACCTATCTTCTAGCCAAAACAAATGAAACAG
>RDPX01000187.1:1274283-1296476 GCA_003991215.1 Morbakka virulenta
CTCATCCTCCAAATGCACTTTATGTAGGTCTAAGTCACAGGTTGCCTCTCCTTCTTTGCACCTCTTGCAGCTAAAACGGTTAGTTTCTGTCAGTTTGCCCTTTATTCCACTGCACCGTTTATGTACCCAGTGCTTGCAAGTACCACAATAGATTGAGTTGCTCCCAACTCCCTTCCCACAGACTGAACAGGGAAACTTTCCTTTCTCCAATGGCTTTCCTAAATTGCAACCACTGACCATGACTTTTGTCTTTCCCATGTTCACTCTCAAACTTTTACCTTCCAAACCCTTCTCTCAAGTTTCTAACTTAACAAGTAGACCATCCAATGTCTCACTGGAGAGAAACAGGTCCTCTGCTTATAGCAATTCCTCTGGGCAACCCTTTCGAAACTCCCTTGACAGTGCTTCCAAAACACAAATAAAAAGCAGTGGACTTAGTACAGATCTCTGATGAACTTCAACTCCCACACCAAAACTCTCAGTATAGGAACTGTTGACCCTTACCAGACTTTTAGCATTTCTGTACATTGCCTGAACAACCTTAATCAGCCATTCACTTACTCCTAATTTCCGTAAAGCCGACCAAACAACTTCTCTTGGCACTCTGTCAAGGCAACGTACAGCTTCTTGTTCTTCCCGAGGTACTTCTCTTCCATTTGTCTAAGGATAAAAACATCATCAATAGTTCCTCGTCCAGACATAAAACCAAATTGCATGTCATCAATGTTTATTTCACTTCTGAGTTGTTTTTCCATAACTTTTTCAACAACTTTCAGGAGTTGGTCCATTAGCTTTAATCCTCTGTAATTACCTCTTTCATGAGCTTCACCTTTTTCTTTGTAACAATTGATAATTGTACTTATTTCCCAGTCCTCATGAATGACACCACCTCTTATGATCTGATCTGTTAGATCAGTGATCATCTCCATACCTCTCCCACCTGCAGCTTTGACCATCAAAGGACCAGCTGCTTTGCCTTTCTTCATTTTCTTTACTGCTTCCCTCACCATTTCTTTCTTAATAAGAATGGCTGGTCCAGATACTGTTTCTACCTCTCCAAGATTGTCTCTGTCCCAAGTAGACTCTGTGTTCAACAATCTCTCATAATAGCACTTCCAGGCATTCTTCTTTTCAAGTTCACTTGTTGCAAGCTCTCCATCATCATTCCTGATGCACTTTTCTCCGATGAGTCTTGATCATCTGCTTAGCTATCTTGAATACTTCATTCTTCTGGCCATCTCTACTCATTATGTCTGGGGTGGTCTTGAAGTACCAGTTGGCGTCTGGCGCGGAATAACCAGCCCCTTAGAAGTAAGGTTAAAGTGCAATCTCAACAATCTGGCCCCAAAGACCATGCTAGGTCTCATTCAAGCGTGAAGTACCAGTTTGAGGACTGGCAGGGTATAGTCTTCCTCTCACGAGCAGATGAAGCATTCTTCAGCCTTGGATGGCAATCCCAGAGACGGTGTCTCAATAAAAACACTGATCCCCATTAATTTAGTGGGTTGGTATCAAGAAAGGCACCCAGCCTATAAAAAAGTCTCATCATACTATGAAATGACATCAAAAGATATCCATAGAGATTCCTTTTTGAAAATCAGTAGTACCTAATATAATAATTTCAAGGATTCTTCGGCACTTCATGATCTAATATGATCAACACGTAGTTGAAAGGAAACCAGCCATTGTGATTGTTGATAAAATTAAGAGAGAAGCTGAAATAGTTGATAAAGCTGTCCCAAGTGACTCACGGGTAAAGGAGAAAGAAACTGAGAAAATAGAAAAATAACAAAATCTTAAGGTAAAGGTAAAAAAACTGTGGAATCTTAGAAAGGCTAAAGCTATACCTGTTGGAGCACTGGGAGCGGTATCTAATGATTGTAGGAATCACCTGGAAAAATTAACAGGCGATGCTAAATTAGAAATAATGCAGTAAACAGCACTATTGGGAACTGCAATGATTTTAAGGAAAGTGCTCCCAATCTGAGAGCAGAGGAGTAAAGAAGACCTTATACCTTTATAGCTGGTTCCTGTCTGCTTTTAGGTTAGCACTGGTTGGAAGATCTACAGAGAAAAATAGAAAACATGGTAATAATAATAATAATAATAATAATAATATTAATATATATAGATATATGGTATGTCTCTTTTTATGATTGGTATTCCAAAGTAATTTAAGAGCATATTTAATTCTTTTTTTATATTTAGTGGAGGCAGTGAAACTGGTTTTGAATATCTTCTTAATCTCATATACTCAAACATATGCCTCTATCAATTATTTTGAATTTGTTAAAGTCAAATTTTTAAGTGAGATTTCATTTTATGAATAGATGCTCTTTCACAGAAGAGCCACAAAGGAACCACAAATGATTAAATTTCCACTAACCCTTTGGCTAAAAGGAATTAATAAAAGCTTGTTTGCCTAAAAATACCAGGCACATGCTATTTCTTTCTATGAAGCACCTGTTAAACAAAGCTTCCTTAAAATTTTCTATTCGTCACAAATAAAAATCTTTTCAATTTTTGACATTTGACCTGACCCCAAACCTAGATATATAAAACCACTGCAATATTTGAGATGAACTGGTTTTATTAGTTTGCCTGATAAGAGAAATGGTTGGCAAAGTAAAAGCGTATTTAGTTTTTTTTTACTCCACTTTATTATATAGATTTTATTTCCTTCGAAATCCATGCCTGGTTCAGCACTTTTATTTAGATTATAAAAATGTCGTCTTTGTACAAATAAGACTACGTCTGTCCATAAAATTTTGACCACATGATTTTTGAGATGCATTTCGACATAATCGTCACTATCAATCATTAATATATACTATGGTCTTATCTAAACAGAAAAGATAGAGTTAGTGTCACAAATTCTCAAAAGTGTTTTGTGTACTATATCTGCGACAGTCACCACATAATTGTGAGACTAAGACTACGTCGCCCCAGATAATATATTGTAAAATTACCATTTACGCATTCAAATTGTAGCTGTTATATTTGTTGGTATATAAATATATATATATATATATATATATATATATATATATATAATCAGATATACGAGTAAGAAAAACTCTAACTTTACAGTACTCAGAGTTTTTCTTACTTGTATATCTGATTATATGATAGCTCCTACGTTTTAATGTGGTAGAGCACTGTTGCTGATGACATTTTATATTCATTTCTTTATATATGTGGTTGACATGGTCATCGACTGATGATCCATGACTGTAGTATTCACCATCAGACCTATCTACTTTTCTCTCGTTCATCAACATAAACTACCATCTAACATTTTTCATCACTTTTTTCATCATATCTCTAAATATTTCTATCCTTCATCCATCATCTCTCTTTATTGTATTTGCGAATAATTCATTTTTATGTTTCTCATTGTGTTGTCTTTCGTGTTGTGATGTGGATTGTCCATGAATCTATTGTTCCATTATTGTCATTAAATCAGCCAGTTCCATCTTTGGCTAAAGTTTTCTGAGCCTTTCACTCTTATACTACATATATATATATATATATATATATATATATATATATATCGAAAATAGCTGCCATTTTATGGTATCCAAACATTTTGTATTTCACCACAAATAAAAATAGCAACTTTTGACATTTGACCTGACCCAAAACCTAGATGTGTAAAACCACTGCAATCTTAGGGAAAGCCTGACTTAAAACAAAAAAAAACATGTAGAAATTTCGTTGTATCAGAGATATACGTGAGCTCCACTTCACACACACACACACACAGACACACACATATATATATATACCTATATATATATATCACAGTAAACAGAAAAATCATTTCTGTCACACATTTAAAGGAATGATAGAATCAGAGCATTGTATTGTTTTAGAAAATAGCCACACTAACTTCCCAAAACATAGTGGGGAGAGGAAAAAAAGGAGATAACAGAAAGAAAAAAAACGGAGACAAAAAAATATAAAAAATGTTGCACAATCAAAAAGAAATTTAGCAGGGCAAAAAGATTATCTAAGAAGAAAAAGTTGCTAAAAATGCAGGTATTAAGAACTCTGCATTGGAAATCCGCATTAAATCAGTACTTGGAGAGCAATCTATTACAGATAATGTTTACTCTGAGATTTATTGATCATATCTTACCTACCGATACCAGCATCTTCAAATTGAATGAATTAGACTGTACCATTAATAACATACCAAAAGAAAAAGCATGCGGTTGACATGCCACCAGCCATATGAAACAAAACGAGGTACTAGTAAAATAACAACAGAAATATACAACACAAACTATAAATGAAAAGAAAAATCATTTAAAAGATTATTTCACTATTTAATGGTGAGAGATTTCACTTTTTTATATCAGTAATACGATATTAAATGTGAATTTATCTGATAAAGAGGGTTGCAAGTGAAAATATTTGCTTTTTTAGTTTTTTTGTTTCTTAGCTTAAATTAGTGCATGAAAGTTTTGAATAATTTTTGGGGGTTTTTTTCTTACTGATATGTTATATACTGTTATACAAAATACTCAAACGTTTTTCCAACTGTAACTGAAAGTCAAAATAATGAAATACTTAGTTATCGTGGTTTTATCCAGCCATGACTTATAAATTTTTATTTCTAAAAATACTTATGTTATCTTTGGGCATTTTGGGCCTATAAGCTTATATAATCGACGAGTGAGTAAAATCACAGAACAGGCTTGTCGAGATGGACAGTGTAGTTTTTTGATTCTATGCAACTTATATATATATATATAAGCTTATAGGCCCAAAATGTGATTTTACTCACTCGTCAGGAAATGTACAATTCCTGACGAGTGAATAAAATCACGGAACAGGCTTGTCGAGATGGACAGTGTAGCTTTTTGATTCTTTCCAACTTATTAAATCTCTTTTTTTACGCTTTACATTTATGTATCGAGCACTCTAACCGAATCCAAAGCACTATATGTATATAAATATTATTATTAGAGTGGAACGCTCGGAGCCAAAGATGATATTTGCTAAATAAATAACCACGAGGAAACGACACATTAGACATACATGAACATGCAGTAGAACAACACGAAAAACAAGATAATGAGCAACACACACACACACACACACACACACACACACAAACAGAAACCGTTGCAGATAAATGACAAAAGAAGGTAAGAATAATTGTTATGGAAAGGTATAAATGGCAAGAAGAATGACAAAGAAGAGTAATAAAATTGTGTTAGATTATAATAAAAGAATGAGTAATGAGTAATGAGTTATATATATATAGTGCTTTCGATTTGGTTAACCGTATTAGAGTGCTCGATAATTTTAGCTAAGAATATATATATATATATATATATATATATATATATATATATGTATATGGCCTCAACTGAGTACGTAAACTCGAGGACTTTAAAATTGAAATTCTAGTTACCTCGGTTTTCTGTAAGATCAGCTAAATCTAGATTTACCTTTTCATGAACCTATTAACCATGAGAATCTTCCTTCTTCGAGAACAAAAACGGAAGAATGCAGGAAGAGAATAAAACTAGCATTTAATTAACACTCAAGATTAGATACACAATTTCATGAAATTTAATGACGACGTGCACGACTGAAATCCGAATAGCATGACGTGACATGCGAATTTCCATGCAAAACAGGTTTTTCTTGCTTTGTATTTCACAGAATGAGCTTTGGGATGAATTGATAGTTTTACTGAATTTGGAAAAGCTGGTTTAAGGAGAGATAAATTTGGACTTTTGTCATAGCGATTTAATGGTTTGTGAGGGACCATTTTGTTGTCGCAATGGTCTATGTAACAACATCAAATAAAAAATGGATTCAGGCAAATAGCACAAAAAAGGAAGTTATCTATCAGTGATCAAATTTGCCGAAAGAGTGAGATAAAATAAATGTTACATAAGCTACTGTCCCTATTCTGTCGTCAATTCAAAGCAAAGAAACGTCATTTATTTTACTGGTTCCTACTTTCTCAAAAATAAGATGGAATAGGGACAAGATTTTGGTTATCAAAACAACCGTAAAGATCGTCAAGAAGCCTGCAGAGTGCCAACAACTGCATAACTCCACAAGAAAATAAATATAACAATAATATAACAATTATCTGTGACTTGAATTCTTTATATTAACTACTCCCTGACCATGTCAACCGTAGAACTAGCTGGTATTTAAGTATGTTTGCGTTATTCTCTATCAAGAAGTAAAAAACCAGTTTTGCTAGTCATTGAAATAAACCCTGAGATCTTCAACATAGTCCAAAACTAAATAACACTCTTCCTTTCTTCTTCTTATCCTTGTCCAACGCTCAATTTAGGTCAGTTGGTCGACAGAATTTGGTCCATAGGTACCTTGGTGGCATTTTGCCTACCCTTACTCTTAAGCCCTTTGTGCCCTGATCGTTTATGCTTCTTCATGTGATCGTTTCTCTTCATCTCCACCCTTTTCCAGCCACTGGTGCTAGAAAGGCTTGTTTAACTCAATTTTCTTCCTTTCTTCTCATTACATACTTAAACTCACCGAGTCTTGTCTCTTTTAAGTCTGTACTGGGAGCCTTGGCAACCCATAGAATAGTCTCACGATAACAATTAAATTTCAAAGAGAGCATCAGACATAACAGAAAGAGGAAAACCATAAGCTTGTATAGTATGTACTGAAAATGATTTATAAAACACAAGTATATTTAGAGATTCCATTAAAAAATCAGTATCACTTGATATAAGTGGTAATATATTAATATATATATATATAAGAAATATTTATTACTAATATTAGTACTAAGGTAACAGATATCGTCTGTGATTCAATTTTTCGTTATGCAATGCACAGTACAATAATTAAGAGCGTGATAGATAATTTGACAAGGAGAAAAGAGTCAAAAGACTACACTTGACATCTCGACAACGCTGTGTCGTGATATTTTTTACCCTGCACGAGATGTACAAGTTAAATATTCCACGTAATTGCAGCTTATATATTCTATTTAGAAATTAAGTGTTACGCTTTAGTGTTCATTAACAATGCCTTTTTCCTGTGGCGGCAAGAAGAGTCACGTTCCTTCGTTTTGTTCATGGTTGTTGATTGTGTGTTGCAAATGATGGATAATTTTTCTTTAAGACAGAGTTTGTACCTTTTGTTTGTGCTACTGTAGAGTCTGCTTGATGAAATATTCCGCCAAGAGGCTGTGTGGTCAATGATACTGTGTTTCAGTGTCCAGATGTCTTGCTGAGTTGTGTCTAGTTTCTGTATCTTGTGTGTCGAAACATGCGGTATGAATTATATACCTGACCTTTCTGTGAATCCTATGTATATTCCAATAGTGTTGTTGTCTATGTTGTATATGTGACAATGGCTTAGTAGATTATAAATTATAGCAGGCAATTACCGTTAAGTAGGCTTGTGTTCTTTTGCGGTACTTGCACGTCTTGTTGTCTAGTACTTTTTGTAGTGGTGTTGTTAGGTTTTGTGACTTTCGAATGAGTTTGATGTGGGTGCTGAAGGTCTGTTCATGCAGCCGAAACTAATCTTGATGCTACTTCGCTTGAAGATTTTTTCGGAGCGTGTGGTCTTTACGGAAGTGCTCTTCGATTAGTGTAGTGAATCTAAATCAGGTACTGGAGCTGACATTCTTTGATGTGACCTTCTTTGACGAAGGGAAAAGCATACAAAATATACGTAGTATTGATTAAAGTGGGCTAACCGAGAGCACAAAGCTATATGAAGCACTTCAGATGTCTTTTCATAAATAATTTCTGGTGATTTGTAATAACTTGTAATAATTTCTAAAAATGATTTCCTCGAGGAAGACGTTTTCGCTATCCTAAGCAATAAATGTGTTTTTTCACACTTATACTATCACTGGGTAAGAATTGACATGTCCTTATCATTGACAATGATTACTGAGTATCCTAAGGTATGCGAATGACATTGTGGTCATTGCAAAGACAGCAGATGATTCAGAGGAACAACTGGAGGTGAAGAGTGACACTTCCAGAAAAATTAGATTGTATATTAATGCAAGAGAAACTAAAATAATGACCATTAAACAAGAGCGAAAAGACGTTAGAATCATTTACGAAGGAAATGCTATAGAGCAAGCTCCGCACCTGGACATGAGGACAATCATTACTGAAAACGATGACTGCTGCAAAGACATCAAAGCTAGAATCGGCCGAGGTAGAGAAGCAGTTAGGAAGCTCGGTAACATTTGGACGAGCAGAAGCACCACTCTCAAGAACACCAGTCTGGCCAGTCGTGACATGTGGATGCAAAGCATGGACCCTAAGAAGCAAAAAGGAAGAGAGGTAGGCAGAAAATGGGAGGGAGCGACAACATAGTCAAATGGATCGGAAAGACCATGAATGATTGTGCGAGGCTATGCCTGGACAGACGTAGATGGAGGAAAATGGTGGGGACTGCGACACGGATCACCGAATAAGAATGATATGAAAAGAGTGGTGGAAAAATGATTAAGTGACAAGAATTAGAAGAAAAACAAAGCTCAAATGGAGCAATACTATTAAGTGGTATGATCCCAAGAGAAAACGTACGAAGAAACTGTTAAATAACAAAAGCCCAATGGAAAGCCTATTGAGCTCAAGATCCTGTAAAAAATCACTTTTAGGAAGGACAGTAGCAAAGAACTGTGAGAAATCGTGGAAAAATTATGAGAGCCAGATACAATCATGCAGAATACAAGGTGTGTCAAATGCTAAATAGGACCAATATATGGTGAAATCGAGACTTAAACTTTTAAACAAAATAACAGTGTTGACTCCCGATAAACAGCAGTCTAAAGGGATTTACGTTGGTAAACTAAAATATGACGGAGCCAAGTTTGGTTTTTAATGAATTCTGGCAATAGTACAAGAAAATGATATGCAGGGTACTTGCTGTGGTTCTTTGTAGAGTGCGACCATTTACACGTTATGCGATATGAAGCAACTATGAAGTACCTTGAGTAGAAAAAAGGGAAACGCTTTTAAAAATTGATTTTCTGAAAAAACTACCAAATTATATCTAGCTGAGAGGGAAAAAAGGGATTTTTGAAATTTACCAGCCAGTGCAATTACATAGCAAAGAATGAAAATGCTGTTAAATGTAAGTTTCTGCAACGGAAAAATAGACCATTGGAGGGTGATTGCGGGGTAATTAAATCCAACGTAAATCCAACATTTTGGTAACGTAACATTTACCATAGGATTGTAGAAATCTATAAACTTGTAAGTCTTGATGCTGTGTCTCTTTTGAACTTTCAGAAACAGCTAGGAGAAAAATTTCAAATATTTTATTTTATTTGACTTCTTTCACCCTAAGCAATCCTTGATACCACTTCAGTACCACTGTTCTGCAATCCTTGATACCACTTCAGTACCACTGTTCTGCAATCCTTGATACCACTTCAGTACCACTTTTCTGTAATCCTAGACACCACTTCAGTACCACTTTTCTCCAATCCTTAATACCACTTCAGAACCACTTTTCTGCAATCCTTGATACCACTTCAGTACCACTTTTCTCCAATCCTTGATACCACTTTAGTGCAAAAGATTACTTTTCTTTACTTGATTTTTTTTATTTGCTTACTTTAATCCTTTTATTTATTGACTTTACCTCTCTCTAAATTGTATTCCAGAAAACATTTACATACTCAGTAGTATGCCACTTATAACGGAAAAATGAATTCGGAATTTGAAATAGTCTGAGCTGGTTACACACTTTAGAAACCTGTTAATATACCATCTATTTTTAACAGCACATGTTACCTTGCAGTTGATGGTCTGGAGCAAAAGGCCATCCTAGAATACTCTGCTGAACCCCCAGAAAAATTTTTTATGGCTGTATCAGACAGGACAGGATTGAAAGGGTAGACTTCCAACCGAACCATCAATCATAGCTGTCAAGCTTTGCAAAAATAAATGTCTTGAACTAATTCTGCTTTGAGAAAATATCCTTGCTAGCGCAATAATTACCAGCATCTCAAAAAGCAACGAAATCTCTCCTGGCTGACATAGTATCGTGATATTATTTGCCGTTAGCCTTAAAGGTGGTAATAAAGATTATGCAGTAGAAGCTTGAGGTCACTGCTTTGGCTGCCATAATATGAAGACCACAGTATGAATTTAGACGTTATTGTTGTATTAATGATCTTTATTGTTGGACACGTATAAGAAAGAATAACAAAGGAAATGGGTCACAAGTCTTTTTGAAGATCTAGGAAAGTATGGAATACTGATAAAATTGAAGAGTTTAATAAAAGGATTGTAAATTGTATGCACATGTAGACAATTCTTAGCTTACTTCCTGATGATGAGCGGTGTAAAACAAGGCTTTAACTTACCCAGAATACTGCTTTTCTTTGGAAGCAATGTAAAAAAACCCGCACTGTTAAACTGCGATCAGACATCTGTACCAGACTAAAAAGACGTTTTTCTTATCTGAAAGACTTTTAGGCTCCATGAAATAGCAAAAGATTTTTTAAATCTTGCTCAATAGCTTCTCTTTGCTGATGATTGTGCTCTTTTTGCTCATTAATGTATAAAATGAAGGGGCAGACGAGAAACTGAAGCTCAACAGTTCATCCTCTGGTTAGCAATGAGAAAATGGGGGTCTTTTACCAAGTCATTTTCGAAGGTAGCATACGATGAGCTAATCATTTAAATACAGCAGCAACAACTAAAGACCATGAATTCCATTATTGCTCTAGGAAATATCCTCTCAAACGATGGTTAACTAAACGGAGAAAATTCAGATTGCTTAAAAGAGGACAACGCTGTATATGGATGTCCCTAGAAAAGGATTGTCTATGAACACATCTGCCTCTGGTACCATTTTGCCAAGCATTCTATCTGAGGTGTAAATGACATTTCTTTACAGCATTTCAACCGTATTTCTCTTAAATTTTCTTGAAATTAACCCTGAAAGCCAAAGTACCAAATTTAGAAGTATTGAGTAAAGTAAAGTTTCCTCTGGTTCATATAAAATTATGAAAAATCAACTGTAGTGGATCATATAAGGTTGTGAAATGGCTCTCCCAATGGATAAAATAAATAAATAAATACAGTCTAAACACAAAAAGTTAAAAATATATTTTCATGAAAATATACTTCAACCTTATTGTGTTAAGACTTTTTGCATTTAGATCATTTTAATTACTATGTAAAGTGTTTTATGGAAGAATAAAGGATAAGGAAGAGCTTTTCATGAGTCGACTTGTCACTGGTAGTGCGACAGTGAAGGACAGAAAACGTATTTTAAACCCTAATGTCCTGAGGCTCTTACCAGTTACATCATCGTTTTTTCCACACGTGCTCAGCATGCTGCAAATCACAAACTGTATAGAACTTTTGATCGGAATGCCGCATCTATTTTTAGCTTCATGTGGATCATTTTCGGAAAAGGCGACCTGTATCCTCCGAAATGTTAACTGAGTTCTGTGGCATACGCCTGTCATGTAGATGTTGAAATACATTCCTATTGCAGTTTACAGTTTTCACTGAACTCAATGTGACTTTCACAATCCACTAAGTGTTCTATGGGGTGTTTATGGTGTATCCATTTAGTTTTCGGTTGTGGAAGTGACGAATCCACATGGCGGGAAATTTCTCCTGCCTTTTTCAGTCTTTATTCTCACATTTATGATATTGCCATAACTGTGAGAAGTGCAGAAACACAATACATGATGTGAAGCACAACAGAGAGAGAGAGAGAGAGAGAGAGAGAGAGAGAGAGAGAGATATATTTTCATTTAAAAGCTTACTTTATCTTGTCCCCATGTGACAAAAGGTGAGTATCTGTGTTTTAAATCAGATCCTTGGGTTACACTTTTCAAGCTAGAATAGAAAATACTCAAGCAGGGGCATTAAAATACCCCAAAAATTGTAGGGGCANCCTTTTTCAGTCTTTATTCTCACATTTATGATATTGCCATAACTGTGAGAAGTGCAGAAACACAATACATGATGTGAAGCACAACAGAGAGAGAGAGAGAGAGAGAGAGAGAGAGAGAGAGAGAGATATATTTTCATTTAAAAGCTTACTTTATCTTGTCCCCATGTGACAAAAGGTGAGTATCTGTGTTTTAAATCAGATCCTTGGGTTACACTTTTCAAGCTAGAATAGAAAATACTCAAGCAGGGGCATTAAAATACCCCAAAAATTGTAGGGGCATTTTTAAGTGGTTTAAGAGATTTAAGTAAAAACTCTAAATGTACTTTATTTTAATAGAAGCAAACGTAAGGCTGCTCACAGAGTTGAAGCTCTTTTATTTTGTGGATGGTACTGAATAGTGACTTACAATCCTTTAAGAAATATTCAACTAAATACAAGAAACTTCACACTAGATCTATTTTATACACAGACATACACACAGTTATACACAGATATTCCAAGAGATTCTTTGAGTGGCAACAATTACATAGAACTAATAATCATTTAAGATAAAAATTCTAATAAAGATATACAAAATATTTCACATAGAATTTTAAAAATATATATTAATGGCCAACAGTTAAAGTACATATGGGTTAAAAAAGCAAAATAAAAAAGAGGCTATTGGCCTTTTAGGGAACGAAACAAAACAGAATCAATATTTGCAAAATCTACAGAAGTTTATCCTGTCAACAATATTCAGATAAAGGATTCTACATGTACTGGCTTTGATGTGCCTGATGACGGATTCAAAGGATGTGCATAAAGTAAGGAACATTGCAAAATAAATATGTGGGTAAACGTTATCAGAAAATATTTTAGTATATTTTCGAAATATATCAGGCAATCAATGAAATCGATCATTTAATTGACCTATCACTTACTTAATCAAACCATCAACTGTTCAATCAACGAATAAATCGATCAACTGTTTAATCAATCAATCGACCAATCAATTAATTTATCAATATATTTAAACATTCAATCAATTTTGACTGGTGCGACTATATTATAAGTAACAATATATTTAGACATTCGATCAATTTTGACTATATTAATAATAAATAATAATAATAATAATAATAATAATAATAATAATAATAATAATAATAAACTACTGCATGGGAAGTACCCTTTACTTATTGGGGAGCTACATGTTGACCTTCCAAATACAAATAATTGGCTCAGATCAGACATCAAAGGAGAAATAGAGGGATTATTGATAGCAGCGCAAGACCAAGCTCTATACACTCGAAATTTTCAAAAACACATAATTGGCAAAGAAATTGACAGCAGATGCAGGATGTGTTACAAGCAGTCTGAGACAATTGATCATATAACATCAGGATGTGAAGTATTAGCAAAGTCAGATTACATCGAAAGACACAACAAAGCTGCAACATATGTACATTGGAATATTTGTAATGATCTAGGAATCAAGACCTCAGACAAGTGGTATGAGCACCAACCGGACACAGTAAGTAACACTGAAACACATACAGTATTATGGGACATGGCAGTACATACAGACAGACATATAGGTGCGAACAGACCTGACATCATAATCAAGGACAAAGTGAATTCAACTTGCAAGCTGATAGACATGAGTGTTCCATGTGATAAAAATATTTCAATCAAAGAAATGGAAAAGAAAAGCAAATATCAAGATCTTGAAATTGAGATACAAAGGATGTGGAAAATGAAAACGGAAGTAATACCTGTTGTGATAGGAGCACTCGGTACCATCAGAAAAGGAATGGAAGATAACATCAGAAGTGTCTCAGAAAATATGAATCTTCAAATAGTCCAAAAGACCTGCATACTAGGAACTGCAAGAATCCTTCGTAAAGTATTTAGCATCTGAACTTCAGGACATGATATGCCTTAGGTGTATTGTTTACACCCGACCAAAGAAAAAGCAGCCAGTATGAACTGTGACATTTAGCAAAAAAGACAATAATAGTAATATAATATTATAAGTAATACTGTTCACTGATGTACAAGAGTAGTGAGGGAGCTATGAGACACCTTCAGCATTAAAAGTCTTAAGTTAAAGCTTATAACTACTTTCCTAAAAAGCCAAAATCTATATTTTTAACGTGGGGAAGTAGATCTAAATTATACTGCCTCCACGTATGTCACTCCTTACAAAAACAACTTCTATGGCAACAACCCAAATTGCAAACATAATTCTAATATTCCTTTTAATTTTAATCTATCATCATTAGTCTTTGCATGTGTTATACTTAGATTTTTCTGATATTTTAAGTTTTCTTTTGAATCCTAACATGGTTTGTTATTCTTTACTTGCTCATAGCTTCTTCTATACTTTATTAATTTAGTTTTTTTCAAAAACCTTTGACACGGTGTGAAAATAAGAGGAAGGGGAGCAGGTGCTACCCCCATGGGTGGTGGAGGTGGCGGAGGTGGTGGAGGTGGTGGGGGTGTTTCCATAGATGGGAAAATATAAAAATATGGCAGGGATGATGAATTTAAGGGGGGATAAGGCAACTGCATAGGCTTTACCATCTTATTGCTTTGATTTTCTATTGCATTATCAATGATAATTTTAATGCTATTCTTTCTTTTCTTGTTACGATGTAATTTCTTTTTTCCAAGACGTCCATTAGGATGCTTTTTGTGCACTTTATTGGTGGGCCAGATATATGGTTTCTTGGTCTTAGAGTTACGACTTTCATCTTCTTTCTGTGTCTCTGTACCGGTGTTATCATTTTTTGGAAGAGTGTCAGTGGTTTTCCCTTCTTTCTCTATTTTCTTTTCCTTGTATCTCTCTCTTGTATCATCTTCGTTGCCAGTACTTTGATCATTTTTGTTATCATCACTGTTTTTTCTTCCTTTTTGTTGATGTGAGATTTTTTCGTCTTGCTTGTTATTTTCTGTTTCACCAGATTTGTCACTGGTATGTTCTTCAGAACTGATATGTTGTCCATTTTCGTGAGAATCACTGTTTTCTTTGTCATTATCATTAACTGAGCTTTGCCTGTCTTCTCTGTCCTTTCCTATTCCGCTGGATTTTCCACTGTCATGGTTTTCAGAGTCAACATCTTGGTTATTTGCTTGATTACCCTTATTTTTCCTACTTTTGTCTTTACGGATGTTTTTGTCCTTCAGTGCTGTAAAAAATACAACAAATTAAGTCTCATTGTTATCTTTTTGAGAACACTTAATTTTTCAGCGAGTTTAACACTTCGTTGTCAAAACTAAACAGACATTGCTACTATATTCTCTTATACTACTGATAGAGTGCTCAAAGGCCAAGTAACTCTGAGAAAACCTGGTTTGTGGAAATTGAAATCTCATGCTATCCTTTCATGACTGTGGTTGCGCTTTTAAATATTACGTTTAATGAAATAGCGTATCTGGTCATAAAATTTACTGAAACTAGTTCCCATGACTTTCTTGTTTTGATACAAGCTTCACACAGTGAGATTAATTCCTTGCCCATTACTGCAAGGGATATTAAGAGTGCCACTTCAACCGATAAGATTTTAAGTAAGGTTTTAGATTTTTTTTTAACTGGGTGAGGGTCTATTTGCTTTTCAAATAAAGTTCGTACCTACTGGTATCGTCAAAATGAGTTTTCAGTTAAAGATGGTTGTTTACTCTGGGGCCTTAGAGTAGTCATCCCATATGTGCATCACCGGTTTAACCTTAAAGAGTTGCATTTTTGTCATCCTGGCATGACTCAAATGTAAGCTATTGCTGGAGACGGTTGATCCGCTATGGCGACTCCAAACGGGATATAGCCGAAAGACAAAGAAGAAGGAGAATACTAGCCTCGCTTGTATGTTTGCCTCGATACATGGTAGATTCTTGACATCGATCGATCAATCAATATAAAAGGTATTCTTAGCATCACTGCACATTACCGGTACCCGAAAGCAACTAGTTCATATTTTCAAAACAACTGGGCATGTGAACTATCTAAGGGTCGTAAACCAGTAGCTTCAAAGGAAATAACAAACACTTTTCTTATAGTAAATGGTTGTTTTATAAGTACCAGGGCTGAAGGTAGCACCGTTAAAAGATGTAGCAATTATTTTTACAGCCTAAACTTCATGAAATGTGCCCTTAGGGATTACTGTGGCACGAAATAAAAAATTGTCTTTCGTGCAGTACTCATATTTATTACAAAATTTTGAGCATTACAGAAAAATGTGAATTATTTAGTGAGGAATTAACATTTTATTTTGATTTAAATTTTAACTGTGTGGAATCTTACCCGTCCTAAAAGTCAAATAAATAAAAGTATCACTTTTTCAAAAAAAATGCTACTACCCCGTGATGCACATCGTTCAAGGCCAAGCCAAAAAAATGCCCATACCTTAAAAGGATTTTTACCAAACCAAAAAGTCAGTTCTTCTATTATGAAAACCCAACCTTTCTGTGCTTGTCTTTCAATATGCACGAAGCTAACAAAACACGTTATTTTGGTTCAAAAATGCCTTTCTTTAAAAAACTAACACCTTGGTGAATGAGTACTTTTTCTACTTTTACCCTAAGCAAGTCTGGAAGTCAACTCAGTGTAGAGGGTTACTTTCCTTAATTGATATTTCTCTTCATACTTTGCAAAACCTTAAATTTTTAAAATGGTTTTCTCCGTCTCCCAAGTCTCTCTGAAAATATTTACACAGACACACGCACGCACGTAATATACAAGGGGAAACCAATTGGTTGCAGTACATCCAGGGACTTGGCTTAGGGTCAAACTGGGAACTTCTTGCATGATAACCTGTTACAATTAATCATCAGGCCAAGCCTGCTTGGCACATAGTACAACAAATAAAAACATTTGATGGGGGGAGCCATCTAGCGTGACGAACAGACGTTATTTTGCTTGTTCCGATGTAGAAACGTGTTTTTCAGGATTCTAAATAAATATCCGATGGTTATTTCAGAAGTTTCTATCCAATTTAATAGTATATCAGTACTTTTACACAGAGTTTGATTTATTTTACTTTCATCGACTTGATTTCTACTTAAAAATGGAGATTTTGAGTCATAAGCAAGACTATAATTTCAAGATTGCAAGATGGCGGACGTATCTTTATAGTTAATGTCATGTGATTGTGAACATTTTATATTCGGATTGCAAGATTGTGGAACTCGTTTGGGTATAAGTACTTTTCTTTATCATATCATTTGAATGCTTTAAAGTCTAAGGTTAACTTTTATCTCTTGGCATATGGAATTGACGCATCACGGTAGTTGGACTTGTATTGTTTACTGTTGCTGTACTTAGTATCATATTTGTATTAAAGAAACCAAGTTCTACATGGAGTGATATCTTCAAAGTAGTTTTCTATGAGTATTAATCATGCGATCGAGATTTGTTTTCGAGATTTGTTATTAAATATTAAGCATCGATTCAAGATAGTAGCAGAGAGAGCAGTCATATCAAGATTTCTGTTATTGGTATTGTTTGTTCTTTCTGTTAAAAAGGAAGCTTTTATCTCTGGAGGTATACTTAATTTTGAATTAGAGCTTGAAGTAGTGGAAAATGATTTACTGGTAAATGAATCCTTTATATAGGGATCGTTATGGAATTTTACTCGAAAACAGAAGCTTTATGAAGGAAAACTACTGAGTTTGTTTATGCTTTTACTTATATCAGGAGATATTCATCCATGTCCTTGGCCAACTACGATACAAGAAATATATAACTTTTGTTCCAGAAAAGGATCAAAATACTTCCATCAGAACATTCGTGGTTTACAGGGTAAATATGACGAAATTCGAGAAATTCTTATTCAGTGTAAGAAAGTCCACATTTTTTCTCTCACAGAACTCTTTGTAACGGACTCTACCGTAGCAGACTTCCGTATTCCGGGGTACCACTTTATCAAACCTTGCAGAAAAAACGGACCTGGAGGTGGAGTTGGAGCCTATATACAGAAAAAATATAATTTATAACATCAGAGAGGATTTGAAAGATTTGGATTGAACTAACACCATAGAGAAATAAAAGACATTTTTGAGACAAATGGGTTCATACAATTGAAAAAAGATCCAACTCGTGTCAGTCAAATTTCTTCCACGATAATAGACGTTATTTTAACAAACAATCCATTAAATATAAGCCACAGCGCAACAATTATCGCTGGTTTGAGTGATCATAACTAACAGCCTGCACTCATAAAATTAATTCAACCAAGTACGAACCTGAAACAATCAGATGCCGAGATTACTCTAAATATAACGTAAACGCAATTAACAGAGAACTATTGAATGCCAATTGGGATCAAGTATACAGTGAAAAAACAGCTGATTCGGTTTATACATGTTTTAAAGTCATTCTTCAAAACACCATTGATCGTTACGCTCCATTTTTTTCAAAAAACTGTGAAAGGAAAACCATCAAATTGGTTAACTTATGAATTGAAACATCACATGAATACCCGTGACAAACTTTTGCGAAAAGCACAAAAGTCAAAACGTGAATGTGACTGGAACGCTTACCGCAGAAAGAGAAATTTCGTTAAAAATGAGTTGAATCGATCAAAACGCTCTTACTTTCGAAAAAAGTTGCAAGAAAATGGAAATAAGCCTGACTCTCTATTGAAAACTATCAACGAAATATTTCCTTTTAAACCTTCAACCAGTACAGCAACGACAAAAACCTTCAAAGTTGGAGAGAAGCTCGTCAATGACAAAAATTCAATCAGTGACGAATTCTGTGAATTTTTCTCATCAATTGCTACAAAACTGAAGGAAAAAGCTTTCCCATTGAGAGACTCTATTTGGAGATACGAGAGTCGACGTTTTAACAATGCCCCACCCTTCCGGTTCCAATACGTTTCAGAACAAGATGTTTTAAAAAACTAAAAGGAAAATGTGCAACTGGACTTGAAAATCTGCCAACATGCTATCTAAGAGACTCTGCTCATGTGATTGCTAAACCTTTAGCATATGTAATTAACTTCTCCCTATAAACAGGAATGTTTCCAAATGACCTAAAACTAGAAAATGTAGTACCAATCTTCAAGTCAGGAGCATCTGACAGTTTCGATAATTATCGACCAATCAGCATCCTCCCTGCACTATCCAAAATCTTCGAAAGGTGTGTCCACAAGCAACTCATGGACCATCTTGAGGAGAACAATTTATTATCAGATAGACAATTCGGTTTCCGCCAGCTGAGCAACTGAGGACGCAACCGCATTCTTTACTGATGAGATCCGACGAGCAATGGATAAGGAACAGTTTACTGATGCAGTATTTATTGATCTTAGTAAAGCGTTCGATACAATTAACCACGGATAAATCATTAATAAACTTGCATCATATGGTATCTCAAGAATCGAACGTGAATGGCTGACCAGTTACCTCTTTGCGAGAAATCAGCAGGTTTCCTGTCAANCTAAAAGGAAAATGTGCAACTGGACTTGAAAATCTGCCGACATGCTATCTAAGAGACTCTGCTCATGTGATTGCTAAACCTTTAGCATATGAAATTAACTTCTCCCTATGAACAGGAATGTTTCCAAATGACCTAAAACTAGAAAATGTAGTACCAATCTTCAAGTCAGGAGCATCTGACAGTTTCGATAATTATCGACCAATCAGCATCCTCCCTGTGCTATCCAAAATCTTCGAAAGGTGTGTCCACAAGCAACTCATGGACCATCTTGAGGAGAACAATTTATTATCAGATAGACAATTCGGTTTCCGCCAGCTGAGCAACTGAGGACGCAACCGCATTCTTTACTGATGAGATCCGACGAGCAATGGATAAGGAACAGTTTACTGATGCAGTATTTATTGATCTTAGTAAAGCGTTCGATACAATTAACCACGGATAAATCATTAATAAACTTGCATCATATGGTATCTCAAGAATCGAACGTGAATGGCTGACCAGTTACCTCTTTGCGAGAAATCAGCAGGTTTCCTGTCAAAATGCAACATGAAAACCCTACTCAATCTTTTATGGCGTACCAAAAGGATTTTGTTGTTAAAGATAAATGTCTCGTTGAGAAACAGCTTCAAAAAGACTTAAGTGCGCTGACAGATTGGTTAAGGGAGAACGAACTTATTATCAACTGTAAAAAGGGGAAGACGGAAGCAATGATTTTTGGGACCAGTCAACGAATGAAAAAGTTGGACGATGACACCTTACATCTACAACATAATTTCATACCCATTGCTGCCACTGAATCATGTGAGTACTTGGGATTTACTTTTACTACTTCGCTTAGTATGACCCAACATCTATCGAAAACGATCAAGAAAGCTTCATCGAGAATCCATCTCTTCCGAAAAATGAGAAACTTTATGGATACCATAACTACGAAAACCATCTACCAGTCTCTTATCGTCTCTATTGTTACATACTGTTGTTTGTCATTACATGGTTCGACTCCTCCATACATCAAAAATCGAATCTCACAACTTGAAACACGGGCGCAGGTGATAATTGCAAATGGCGAGAAGATACCTGAAATCGAATCAACCTACAAGAAGAAGTTATGTACATTTGTCCACAAGTGTCTTTATTCTGATGAAGTGTTTGGTGAATTCAACGAATACTATAAATGGAGGCAAACTGCCATTAACTGACGAAATAACGGATATATTCTTAAAATACCGAAAATAAAACTAGAAATAGCGAGAAAATCTTTATACTATCAGGGAGCAATTGTTTTCAATGACCCCCGTCAATCTAAGAAAAGGAAATGATTTTAGAATTTTTAAACAAGATTTAGGCAGAACATAATATTACCCAACCAGGAAGTTTCAGAGATATCCTAGAAGACGTCCTAAAATATCTAGAATCTCTAAGGTATCTCTGACACTTTGTATGCCTAAGTGATGTGATGGTCTCATTAATACGATTCAGATTGAACTTTCCACGAAGTCTACGTGATATCCTAGAAACGTCCTACTATTGCCTGGGGTTCCCTGGCACTTAATTCTACGTGATGCGGTTTTAGCCTTTATTTGTTAATGTCGATTTGCATCCCTATTTCTGGAAGTGAGCTTCAAACAGCATATTTTAGTTTCTTCTGCCAATCGAAGCTCTTTTAGTTTTCTTTTTGATTTTTAAGGAGTTTTAACCAATAAATAACTGTATTCTTTTTAGAACAGGACATCTGTGATAACAGTATATATATGTACATAGTGTATATATGATACGACTGTAGATACAACCTGTAAAAAATTTCGTATATAATAATATAATATAATATAATAATAATAATAATAATAATAATCATTGACATAACAGTACCGGCGGATGCGAACGTGGCAGAGAAGGAAAAAAAAAAGTAGAAAAGTATCAAGATCTGAAAAGAGAAATAAAAAGACTGTGGAAACTGAAGAAAATGGACGTTGTCCCTATTGCTATTGGAGCTCTTGGATCTGTGACCAAAGGATTTAAAAAGTGGGTTGAAAAGCTTGGGATTCACTGTAACTTAGGAGTACTTCAAAAGACAACGTTGTTGGGAACAGCCAGGATTTTGCGAAAAGTACTGGAGTTTTGAGAAAGAAAATGCTGGTAGCCTATGGTCATTTGTTATGACCCGCCTGTCAGCATAGAACTCGGCAATAAAAACAGCCAGACACAAAATGTGAAAAAAGATAATAATAATAACTGATAAAGTAGGTGCCAAGGAGGAAAAATATAAAGACACATTGGGCTTTACAAACAGTCAAGTATATTACTTACAACAAAGGTAATTCTTAGTAGCAAAAGGTAAGCAAACTGTGAGTACTTAGCCCTTGACCACGCACATAGGTACGCATACCAATACACAAACACACATATACACACACAAACACTTTTGTACTAATTTACCTGCCACTGAAACAAAATAATATGGTCAGATAAACCAGTCGGACACTGGAAGGTTACCAACTGGCCTTTTAATGACTTTCTCCTTTTCAATTCAGCATTTAAAAGCAGCTCCTTCAAAAATACTGCAAAATTACTATTTCTGTTATGTAATCATCAATGGAAGGTTGATATGTTTTGATAGTATGTCTTTCGTTGATCGCTCTTGGATTGGACAAAGGGTTTAGCTTAAAATTTATTGGTTCAATCAAAACAAAAGAGACAAAGGAAAGATCAAAACAAAGGGGAAGGAAGAGATTGCTAGAGCGTCGGTTTTTTTCATGGGTGTGAGAGTTTTCAAATCCATACCCATTGAGATCAGGCAATTCCTCGTTTTGTTTTCCAAGCAAAGTAAAAACGTTTACTTGGTAAACACCTGACTTCATCATACCTTTCCTTC
>RDPX01000187.1:1304179-1323305 GCA_003991215.1 Morbakka virulenta
TATATGGGCTTGAGACGGTAGCGACAACAAAGAAGCAGGAAGCTGAGTTGGAAGTGGCTGAGTTGAGAATGCTGAGGTGGTCACTTGGGGTCACACAGCTAGATAAAATCAGAAATGAAAACATCAGAGGAATAGCACACGTTAGAAGATTAGGAGAGAAGCAAAGGGAAGGAAGATTGACATGGTACGGACACGTGGTCAGAAGAGAAGATAGCTACATCGGGAGGAGAATGTTGAGGATGGAACTGCCAGGGAAGAGGAAGAGAGGAAGACCAAAGAGAAGATATATGGACGGAATTGAAGAGGATATGAGGACATTAGGAGTGAGGAGAGAGGACGCTGACGACCGCGCCAAATGGAGGCGATTGATCCGCTGTGGCGACCCCTGACGGGAGCAGCCGAAAGATGAAGAAGAAGTTGATTGGACTTCTATGTGCTCCAGCCTTGTCTGAAAAATTTCATTTATTTATTTAGCTCGTTTTAACTTTGACGAGATGATAACAACTAATTTACAATACCTTCTGTCTGTTTTCATTAAATAATGGCAGATTAAATTAGTAGTTATCATCTCGTAAAAGTTAAATCGAACAATATCAATAAAAAAGTCCTGATCTTTCTTGTTGTGGAGAACATGAAAAATAGTAGTTATATTCATTTAGAAGTTAAAACGACACTTTATCAGGAAGTTCTAAGCATTCATTCTTGTACTAAACTTAACTAAGTCATGAAGATTAGTAATTACTATCTTTTAGAAGTTAAAAACGAAATAAAACGAAAAAAAGCCCTTATCATTCATTGCTGTGAAGCATTTGACAGAATCATGAAATTTAAGTTACCATCTTTTAGAAGTTAAAACGACACCATATCAGGACGTCCTCAGCATTCATTGTTGTACCAAATTTAACTAAATCATGAAGATTAGTACTTATTATCTTTTAGAAATTAAAACGACACCATATCAGGAAGTCTCTTGCATACATAGTTGTACCAAATTTAACTAAATCATGAAGATTAGTACTTATTATCTTTTAGAAATTAAAACGACACCATATCAGGAAGTCTCTTGCATACATAGTTGTACCAAATTTAACTAAATCATGAAGATTAGTACTTATTATCTTTTAGAAGTTAAAACGACACCATATCAGGAAGTCCCCAGCATTCATACTTGTTCCAAATATAACTAAATCATGAAGATTAGTACTTATTATCTTTTAGAAGTTAAAACGACACCATATCAGGAAGTTTTCAGCATACATAGTTGTACCAAATTTAACTAAATCATGAAGATTAGTACTTATTATCTTTTAGAAGTTAAAACGACACCATATCAGGAAGTCCTAGCATACATAGTTGTACCAAATTTAACTAAATCATGAAGATTAGTACTTAATATCTTTCAGAAGTTAAAACGATACCATACCATGAAGCCTTCAGTATTCAAAGTTGTATCAAATTTAAATAAATTATGAAGATTATTACCTATTATCTTTTAGAAGTTAAAAGGATATAAAAGCAAAATAAGCCCATATCATTTATTTTTGTGCAATATTTGACTATATGAATAAATTAGTCACCATTTTTGAAGAAAAAACGAAATAAAAGTAGAACAGCTTCGTTGTGAATGATTTGAATTAACCATTAAAGTTAAAACATCCTGTTTTTAAACATTCGCGTTATATCTTGAATAGTTTTTATTTGCTAAAATAAATCTGTAGGACCCTATACTGAGAAATCAGAATATCTGGTATTGCATATAAATTTTCAAAATCCTAGTACTGTTACAGTGAGGACGATATGATGGATAAGGGTATGCTCACTTATTACTTTGTAAGTGAGTGGCTTCTCTACAAATCCTGATCCGTTATAAAAACTCGTTTCTATGCCTTCCATATCAAGGAGCTACGAAGTGAGTTAATAGTGGCATGCTTTCTTTGAGTTTAGTTTGGCGGCAGCAACTTTCCTGTTTTTCTTTATACTTGTCGGGTATTGATTCAAACAATAAAAACTCATAATGTGTAGCTATACTGATTATATATATATAGGGCCCGTTTTTGTCTTTCACATATATCCTTTTACGAAAGACCCGAAGGGAAGCAGCAGATCAAGAAAAAGTGCGAAAGAAAGCACGCAAGACACTACAAAATGCAAGACATACGGATCGCCCCTCCAAGACCCTCCATGGGAAGGCCCTTCCTCTTGGGTTGGTCTTCAGTCAAGGCTCAACATCTCGAGACCCCTGTCTTGCATGGTTGGGCCCTTTTGCCGAAGCCTCGACCAAGAAGAGACCAGACCTCTACACTTGATATTAGGCAAAGGCCGAAAAGTGATACTTTACTACGAAATCTTCAACTAGACGAGGTACATCAGGTTCTCCCAGTTCACGGTTAGTACTTTCTGTTCCTGAGCCTGGTGTAGGAACTAACATCTTCTGATGCTCTCATTTCTCACTCAATATAGATACAAAATTCGTGTTTATATAGGTATGAATGAACAAATTACATCACAAGGAGCTGACAAAGCAATCGTTATTGCGACGACTCTCGTCAGTCCGACTTAATAAATATTATCGCTAAGGTGAATTCAAAATCCATTGGAAAGACGTCCCACCTAGAGCTCATACGTCGCTATTCATTTAACTCAAACTGTTCATCACCCTGATAAACTGGAGGGTGATGAAAGAAGGAGGAAACAATGTGAGCATGAACTCTCAGTTGGTATGACGATAAGATGGTGTTACACGGAATATCTGAAAGCACTGAGTGGACAAACCAAGGTGTTTTAGTTGATGTGTGCTGGGAAATATATGGCACTGATTATTTACCCGGTGATCTACTACGCTCCGCGTTTGTGAAATTACCAAAGAAGAGAAATGAATTTGAATGCACAGAACACAGCGCAATCAGTTTTATGTCACACACGATGAAGACCATTCTGAGAGTGACCGGAAGAAGTTTATCTGGCACCATTAAAAAAATATAGCCAAAATAGGCTGAAAATAGGTCAAACACAGTCACGGCTCAGTGAAAAAAAAGTATAAGTAAGGTGATTTTCAGCTTGAGAGTTAATATAGACAAATACCTGGATGCAAACAAAGACACACAGACAGAGAGACACACATAAATATATGATATATACATTATGAGAAAGTTTCGATAGAGTTTTTCATAACAAACTACTGAACAACTTGCGTGCTCTACATCTGGACATAAATAGATCTTTGCATTATATGTAACCTTTACATGTAACAATCTGCTTGTATCAAATTGGAACAAGACGAGATATCAGAGACTTTTTTCATCAAGCAAGGATTGCGTCAGGGCTGTGTGCTATGTCCAAAGCTATTCAACCTCTATACTGATGAGATACTCCGTGAGGCGGAAAAATGAGCTGGTGTAAAGATCGGTGGCCGCAATGTGACAAATCCGAGATATGAAAATGACACTCTGCTAGTAGAATCTGAGAAGGCACTTCAGAACAGAACAGAAGTGAACGCAGAAAACCTAGCAAAAGGACTTCGAATGAGTGGTTAGAAGACAAAAACCATGGCTGTGAGTATAAACGAGTATTCTGGTAAATGGTTGAGATTTGGAGCAGGTGTCCACATTCAAATATCTCGTGGTGATGGCAGATCAGAAAATGAGATTCTGAAAAGAACAGACCTTACACGGGAACGCTTTAAAAATATGAAAAACGCGTAAACTATTAATAGCCTTGTAACTAGAAAGAAGGACAGGAATAGCAAAGTGCTACGTATATTCAAACATTTTGTATGCAAGTGAAGAAAATTGGTAGTTTTAAAAGTGTGGATGTAAAGCCGGATATTTAAAAAAACCCTGCAACGATCACGTGACGCTCGCAGAGGCCTTGAGGGAACGCTTTAAAAATATGAAAAACGCGTAAACTATTAATAGCCTTGTAACTAGAAAGAAGGACAGGAATAGCAAAGTGCTACGTATATTCAAACATTTTGTATGCAAGTGAAGAAAATTGGTAGTTTTAAAAGTGTGGATGTAAAGCCGGATATTAAAAAAAACCCTGCAACGATCACGTGACGCTCGCAGAGGTCTTGAGGTGTTTCTCAGAGAGAAGCCCGTAATTGAAAGACAAGATCAAGAAAAGAAAGCTAGAGCATTTTGGGCATGTGATGAGAAAAGCAGGACTGCAGAAACAATTATTGGACGGTAAAGTTGAAGGGAAAAGAGGAAAGGGGAGGCTAGGAACAACATGGCTAAATGAGAGGGCCTTACGGGCAAGGTACAGCAGTATACAATTTTCAGAAGTGGCCAAAGAAAAGAAATGGAAATGATAAGATAAATTGCCGCAGATTTGTCTTGTTCAAGATGCGACCGTCAGCTAACACGCAAAATGAACAAATCTAAAATAAGAAGACAAGATATCTTTAATCACCAGGATTGACCAAGTAGAAGAAGGAAAAAAAAAACCCCCTCTAAACAACTAATACTTTTTCTAAGCCAGTGTTAATAAGAATTACCTATTCCAGATTGCTATTTTATAAGAACATTAAATGGTAGTGTACGAAGATATTGTTAAAATAATTCATATAATCTAACGTTGACAACTCTTTTGTGGAGCAGTCTTCTCTTGGAATAAGAAATTTCTGAAAGAGATTGCTCAGACAAATGGACGTGAAAATTAATATTTGTAAATATATAGGTCCTTTACAACACTTTGTATTTCTTGTAAAACGTATCTTATTTCTTTCTCAGAATTACAGCACGTGCTACGTACCGTTTTCTCCTAAAGCTATCCCATCATACTAATCCTTCTTCTGCCAATTTTGCTACCTTCGCAAAGGTTAAAAATATTGAAAGTGATTCATTTCTTCCAAAATCGCATTTTTTACTGATCTGCCTTTTTTTACTTTACTTTCTCTCTTCCGTTATTCCATTGCACAATGTTTACATCCAGCGATAAAATATAACTGATACGCTGGCGATAGAGAGAGAGACAGAAAGAAACAGCCAGACAGAGACAGAGAACTGCTATAGAACACCTGTAAACCTGAAAAATATCGAAGCTATAAGTCAGTATGTTAGAGCGACCGAAGATGAGACTTAAAGCGACAAACTTGGGGACACTATTGTCGGAGACAAAATTGAAGATGGACACTAAGGCACGATAACGATGTTGGACATGAGCGTACAGGACGATAACCGCCTGATACATCTTCAGCTGAAAATGCATAAATCTAAAATGTTGAAGACAGGTCACGGGCTGAACAACGGGAGGTATGAATTGTTACAAGTTACACCAAAATATTAGCTGGACAAAGTCAAAGACGTAGAGGAACCGGTGCAACAGATGGCTCTGGATTCATTGATATTCAAAGCCAAATCATCTTCGTAAGAATAGCTTACACTAAATTGAATAAGACCTGGAGTGCGAGAAACAAACGAGAGCAAAAATCAAAGTGTTTAAGGCACTACTGCGGTCAGTTCTTCTGAATAGCAGTAAGGCATGGAAACTTAGGAGTACTGTAAGAAGAAGCTAGATTCATTAAAATTTAAGTGTGTAAGGAGATTCTCGGAATCAAATGACAGGTTAGAAGAACGAACAGTGAAGTTAACGCAAAATGTGGAATAAAGAAGGTCAGTAATGAATTCAGAAGAAGAAGGCCCAGGAAGATAAAGAACGTCCTATGGAAATGAAAAGGACAGTGACTGCGAGATGGCTTTAATGTGAGTGCCAGGAGGAAGAAAGGAGAAAGAAGGCCCAAAACAAGGAATGACGTGAAGACAGTGGCGAGAAACAAGAACAACTGAAAAGCGAGTGCCACCTAACCATGTCCAGGCTTATTGGGTGGCAGCTTAGATGGGTGTATTCAGGTATTCCCTTCCTGATAAAGAAGGCGGGACTGATAGTAAATTGTGTAAAATGCTGAAAAAATTTTTTTAAAGGAATCGGGAAGGAACCTAAAGCTGATTTGCATTTAATACCATGCACATCGAGGAAAGAAAATGTAAGAGTTGTGCATGTTAATGGAGACTGTAAAAGTGTCGTAACTGACATGGGTTATACATAATATCTTTTAAAAGGTGGAATTATGAATAAAGAATAAAAGAAAAGAAATGCTGGGCGCTTGCACCAAGTTCAAATTCCAATGTAGTCGAGGAAAAGGCATCAGGATGTATAGTTATTGCAATGATTAATACCAATGAAGCAGAGACGTACATTCTGTTATCGCTAGGCGGTAAGAGGATGCAATGATTAACAAGAACGTTGCCAGGTAGTGATATAAATGTTTAGTTTGGTGTTGGCATTTGTGTGAACTACGACACAAATTAAAAGCAAATCAGTTAAGTGGTATTCTGTCAATATCGGACAAAATGAAGATTAAAAATCAATTTGGAAAACTACCAAAAGAGATATACAGACTGTTTACCCTTCTAAAAGCAACGGCAACGATAACTGGATAAGAATAGTCTTTTATGATTTTAAATGATACCCTGCCTTTAAAATGACAGTAAACTGTTTTACCTTAAAGTTTTCTTTGCATTCACCACTTTGCAATTAAGTTTGTTTGATAAAAAAACAGTTACCAATTTCGTGCATAGTAAAGGGTTAGAGGATTTTATCTCGAAAAGGTATAGTCAACATGCGCACAAAGTTTGATACAAAAACGTTATTCCATAGTTTAAGATCTTTGCTGTTTCAGTAACCAAATCGCAAATGGTGGCTTCTTTTTTGGTTTCTTACTATTTTGATAGCCTTCTTTACATGAGTGGCAGCATTAAACCTTTCACCAAACGCAGTCTTATATTCAAATTTTCAAATGAATTTTAAAAGCTACTAAGACACCTTATTCTAGTCTAGCTCAAGACACTTGAAGATAGAGGTCTGGAAAAAGCATTTCTTCATACCAACCAACACGTTTCTTTTTTCATTTTTCTTTCCCCATCCAAACACATTGCTAGTGTTGAAATTATCTAAGATATTAATGTATAGCACCCATAACTTCTGTATCAAGTTCTTAATGAATAACATCGGGAAAAAAATTCGCTTATGAAATTATTTCAGTAGGACGAAAACAAAGCTCAAATTGTCCTACAAACATCGATTTTCAGAATATTATCAAACCAGCACCTGTAGGAAGTAAATTTCACATGAATAACATAAAACGGGTAACAGATGGACGAAAAAAAATTACAATTAGTAAACCAAAAAACATATCTGAAAATCCTATGTTGTTTTCTTTTGTGTTTTGTCTATATTTAATTCCTACTTTATCAAACAAGAAGGAATACAATGCGTATAATATTTGGATTCTTAATTATTTTTTGGCTTTACTGACTCAACACCGTGCGACTTCTTTTTTGCTTTCACTTTGATAACCTTCTTAAGTTTTTTTCTCATTTTTTTGGCAGACTCGGGAATTGGAGGTGGGGGTGGAGGTGGAGGAGGTTCGGGAGCAGGTTCGGGAGCAGGTTCAGGAGGTGGAGGTGGGGGGGGCTCGGGGGGTGGGACAGGAGCTGGTTCTGGAGGTGGTGCAGGTTCGGAAGGGGGTACATAAGGTGGTTGAGGAACTGGTTCAGGGTATGGATAAGGATAAGGAGGTGGATATTGATAAGGATATGGGTATGGATATGGATACGGATATGGCTCTGGAGCAGGCACAGGATATTCTACTGGCACAGGTGGAGGTAAATCTGGTGGACTAACAGTTATTTTAATGTCCTTATGATCTTCATCTTCATCTTCATCTTCATCCTCATCTTCGTCTTCATCCTTATCCTTTTTCTTCTTCTTTTCCTTTTTTTCTTTTCCAAGCGATTCATCTTTTAATGCTTCTTCTTCAATCTCGCTGTTAGATTTTTGGTCATCCTCATCAGCATCTCCTTCTTCTGTCTCTTCCTCTTCGTCACCACTTGCCGCTTTATCGTCCATTTCGGCTTTTGGTGAATGCTGAACAGGAATGTTTACCTTTGCATGGCTGTCACCGGCACTGGTTTTGGTCTTCTTAACCACTAAAGAATAAAGAGATCGTTTCCTCCTAGCCGATTTGACATGTGTGTGTGCTGCCATATGGGATAAACCATGCTGCATGTACGGTGCGTTTGGTGTTTGTGAAATTCGGTTGACATTTTTTGTAACAACAGTACCTCTCTGGGATCCTCTTGAATTTTTTTTAGTGTGACTTCGTTTGCCATGTCGTTTACCAGCTAAAGCAAATAGACAGTAAAGTATAGTGCCACAGTTAACTACATAACAGTAGATCGGTTACATCCAATTGATGATAACATCACAAGATGACAGCAGAATTTCCACTTTCCTGGCCTTTATTCAGTAATATATGAACGTTTGGGTAATCAATTACTGGGCACTACTGTATTTAACACTCAAAAATGTGATATTCAATTGAAAAGTTGATTAATTTTGTTTTACAACTATTATGTACTTACAAAAAATAATAATAAAAAAAAACATATAGTTATTACAAATGTATTACAATATTACTAATTTTTTGTCTACTCAAAATATAATATAAGACAATAAAAGACACACGTTTAAGAAAGTAAAAAAAATATATATTTCGGGGCGGAATGATATAATTGGCTGAGGTTTAATGCTCCCTGTAAAGTTCAAAATCGATTTCAAAAACATTACTTCATGCTTCGCACAGTGCAGAAAAAACCATTGTTGATGGGAAGGCATTGTGATGCACATGACTGCGATAACAGGCGACTGCGATATTATGGAAGGCGATATCAGGTGACCACTAGTAAGATAGGGGATAGCAGGTGATCAGAAGCAGTTGACAAGAACAGGTGACCAGTAACAGTTGACGATAGATGATTAGTAGCAGGTGACCAGAAGTACGAAAAGCAGTATCTAACAAGAGACTAACAGTAAGACATGTGAACGCGGAGTTTTATAGGACGATCTATATAAGAGGATTTAAAACATGGTCATAGGAGATGAAAGGCGTACAGAGCTTGTAAAGATCTAAAAGAAATGACTGTCCTCATAATAATGGTAGTCAAACCACTTTTCATTATTTATTCGTGGTTGGCGAACGATTTTTGTGTACTAAGGCTAATATTTCATGCAGGCGAATGCTTGGCTCTAAAACAAGCAGATGACCCAAATACTGGGAAGCTTTGAAAAAGAGTATCTGTTAGGTTCATAACTTCAAACTAGTGCTTTATGTCAACACAAACTTCTGATATGAATGATATAACCTATGGAGGTTGATAAGTAGCTCCTTACTAACGTTTACACCAATCGTTACGAAATGTTCGAAATGGGCAAGCGGGATTCGAATGACGATAGGAAGAACAAAGCCGAAAAAAAAAGTAGAAGGCTTCTCAGTTTGACTTCCAAGTAAATAACAAAACAGGTGCAGAATAAAGTTCTCTGCTGTTCCTTTTTTAGTGATAACACAGCAAGGAATGAGTTGGTTCATGGTCCCCCAAAATGAAAACAGACTTCTTTATAATGTTTCGTAATCTGCTACTGGTGGGAACAACTGTAAATACCACGCCGGTGGTGATCCAAATAAAAAATGTGTTCATGGAGCTTGCTAAATGCCTTAATAGTTAGAAGTTAATGCTGCAGAGGCTAAACGTTTGTAAGAGGTGCTATTATGGCCTCCACCTCAATGATGGCGATAGTGCCAGATACATTTAACAGACTATTGACCATGGGGATTTTTTTTGCAAAAGCGAGCAATATTATTCCATACTAAAAGAATTTCGGCAGCTTTTTTATTAAAGGATACTGTGGTTATGCTTGACGATGTCATGAAATTTGTGTATGAAAATCAAAGTAAATGCTAAAGTAGTTTAAATGCTAGTAAATCTGAGGTTGAAAAATGCGATTTTTGCTCCAAAGTCACCAGCTGCAAGAATGATTTCATCCAATTGTTTAAGAAACACTAGATATGAAGGTTAGCCAAGTACAAAAGCGTACTAGTGCCTTACGGAAGGAGAAAAATATGTGTTGCAATTAGTTCTCACATCCTGGAGTAAAGCAAAACAGAACTGTTTTCCTTTTTCGATGAGACGTGAAATAGGGCAATGTGAATCACAATAAAAAACCAAAAACCAATGGGACTTGCTTTAAAAACAGACTCTGTAGGGGTCGTGGCACAGTGAAACATGATTTTGTGCACAGAACACAAGTACCCCTCTTACTACTGTTTGAAAATTATCTCTTTTAAATTTATATATTTTAATTATCAGTTAATTTCTTGATTAGGAATAGAACAATAAACACTCATTACAGGAAAAACAATTAGTAAGGCAATTAAAATCGAGAGAAAAAAAAACGGGGGAAAAAAGGGAAATTTTATTTATTTTTGAATCTCGTCTATTCTACACTACAGAATACAATCTCTAGACTACATAAGCTTTGGAAAAACGTATACTTTAGTTATGTATTAAATGTTCAGATAGAACAAGTTACAATTTAAAACAGTTTTACCAGGCTGACAATGCTTCCTCACTCAGTCTGCCTGTTTGTCTGGTTGGTCTGGTTGTCTTCCATTCTGTCTGTCTATCTGTCTGCCTGTCTGTCTCTGTCTGTCTGTCTGTCTCTGTCTGTCTCTCTGTCTCTCTCTGTCTGTCTGTCTCTCTCTCTCTCTCTCTCTCTCTCTCTCTCTCTCTCGTCCACCTTGCTGTCATATGGACATATGGAGTAGCAAAGCGTATTATCTAAGCCTTATTTTTCTTCTTATCAACGACTTTCATACGAGAATACGGACGTTTTGCTTCGATAGCATAGTCCGTCAGCACTGAATTAGGCAGGCAGATGAGTAGTTATCTCGGCGGTTGCACTTTTACAAAAATGTGGTATTCGTCTTAATTGAGGGTATTTGATAAAATTGAATCTATAAAGTTAAAAATTTATTCTTATCACAAACAAGCTTAAACACATAAAGTTTATAGTTGTTTCTGTGTAAAAGTAAGTGTATTTGAAAATTACTGTAGGGTTTAATGTTAGTATGTAGTGTTTCTTCCTTCTTTCTTTCTTAACGTGTGTAATGTTAAGTTTTCTTATATCCTCCTTTATGCAGTCATTCCAGGTCTTTGGGGGGTCTTCCATAGGGGTTTCTTCCTTCCCGCTCTAGATTTTTGATTAATTATGTGCTCTGGTGGTTTGTATCTGACGTGACCATACCATTTTAGCCTTCTTTTCTTTAAGATCTTCTTAACATCAGCAATTCCGCATCTCATCACTACATCCTCATTTGACAGCCCATCCTCCCAATAAATTCACTCATCTATCTGAGCATGCGACAATCGCAGCTCCTGATTTGGTCTTCTAGTTTCTTAGATAAGGCCTACATTTCTGGTCCATACTGAAGGACAGGTCTGATACAGGCTGAGAAGTTGTAAGCTCTATTTCTTAGGGAAATCTCCTTATTTACTAAGAGGCTGGCTAATTCTTTCAATTTCCTTCAGACTGCCACAATCCTTGTTTTCACAGCAGTGTCGTATCCTGGTTTGCAGCTCATATTGTCTCCCAAGTAACAAAATTCTTTGACTACATCTAGTTCACCTTCAGGTGTTTTCATTTTTGTTCGTGGTTCCATTCTTGGGGTCTTACATCTTTTGCATCTGAATATTGAGCTGTCTTTTGGTAGTCATTTCAGTCCTGTACACCTCATATGACACCATTGTCTACTGTTTGTGCAGAGAACAGAACTTTATCTAACAAAGTCTTATCCACAAACCCCACATGACAATCTAACATTTTTTCTTCTTGTGGATATCTCTTGTCCTAGTATCTTTTAGATTTTGTTTTTCCTATATATATATATATATATATATATATATATATATATATATATATGTCTGGATGTCCATTTCGGTTTTAAATGCCCGAAATGGTTGACATGGTAATCGACTGATGATTCATTATATCTACTCTATTCGTAGTCATTATCATCATCTTAATCATTATTCATAGTCATCTATCATTTAACATTTTTCATCACGCTTCACCATAGTTCTATCCTTCATACATTATTATTTTTCTTTCTCTCTGCGGATATTTCATTCTTATGTTTTTCGTTCTGTTGTCCTTTGTGTTGTGGTGTGGATTGTTCATGTATGGATTGTCCCATTATTGTCATTTAATCAGCCAGTTCCATCTTTGGCTAAAGTTTTCTGAGTGTTTCACTCCAATACTATATATATATATATATATATATAAGCTGGTATAATTACTAGGCAAACAAAGTAAGCCAAAAAATGCCAAAGGAACCCACAGGCTTAAGAAATAAATTTAAATGGAACTTGTGTGCACCTAAGATTAACTCAAATTTACTCAAAGAAACTAAGAGAAATAACGAAATACTAACTCTCTGCTTACTAAGAGTTATTACTTGTTTGTTCTGAATTACTACCTATTGTAAGGCTATAGGCAAAGGTGGGTTGTCATGGCTTAATGCTTAGTGCAGTTGCACCGTAAGTAAAGAGGTTCCGGATTCAATTCCGAGGGAGTGCGAAAAGACACTTTACAAAAGCAAAAATTCCATTGGTTGAGGTCAGGAAGGGTATCCGGCCAAAAAATTCCTTACATGCCAAATGCAATTCACTATGAAGAGCAACGTCTGAGTTCCAGTTTCTGGGGAAAATGATATTAAAACCAAAACAAAAGGAACTAAGAAAGTTTCACGATCATCACAGATAAGATATTTTAATATATCAGGATGAATTCACTCATAGAGTGGATCAAGCTCAAGAGAATATATTGGTTATGTATTGTTTCCCTATGTTCAGGTTGCCATAGCGGTCAACATATAAGTGAAAGCACGGTTGTTTGTCTAGTTAAATTCTAAGACTAAAAGTGTATTCCTACCTCTAGACTTGGCTCCTTTTTTCTTCTTCTTTTCATGAGGTGGTGGCACGGCAAGTGGTAATTTTTTATTTGGGGGATTTTGCTGGTCATTGTTCTATCCAGAAAATAAAATGAAGAGTGAGTAATCAATAATTTATTCTTGGCAATACAATAGCAAAGTACAAATCAGTATTTTTAAAAATATACTGGACTCCACAAAAAACAAACCTTAATACCAAGTATTTTTTTTTCACAATGAGCATAATTTTTCCCTGCTTTCTCTCTTCTTTTTTCCAATCCGATCTATATCGAATTTGGTTTAAAACGAAATTAGGAAAAACTTTCTTGAGATTCATGGGATCAGAGTTTCACCATACAACATTACATAAACTGTTACGTAGCCTGCGAAAAACGGGTAGCCCATCATTGTAATATACAATATACGTTTTACCCTGATAGGTAAGGGTAAACAGCCACACAAAATTTCTATGTCGTTATTTAAGGCATCGAAACATTTGTCAAATGAAACTGACGTAATTTTCTACGAGTAGAAATACACAAGGCTAACTGAGAATCAGTTTAAATATTGTTGGTAATTAAAGAGCAATGACGGTTAAAAGATATTTACTTAACAGATACTAAACTGTGTAAGCAAATAAGTAGTTTTTGCAGAGTCTACTGTTGACAGTAATGGTACATGTCTCTGTCAATAGTAAGCAAAAGTTGATGTAGTGCAAGACTGCAAGAAGAATCTTCTCCTGAATTTTCTACAATGCTCCAACCTCTAGATTTAGATTTAGCTTTAGCTTTAGATTTAGGTTTAGATTTAGGTTTAGATTTAGGTTTAGATTTAGATTTCTTTTATTCATTATCATTTTTACCAATCAAAACATGGAGTACAGCATAATAATGAATACATGTAAAAAGGCAAAAAAATGTTACTCAAATATTACAAAAAACAAAAATGTCACCAATAACATTAGCAATTAATAAATACTGTCATGTAAAGAAGTATACAATACTGGATATTGCAAATTATAATAAATTATTAACAAACTAAAAACTACAATGACATACGGTATGATAATAAATAAGGTTAACACCGAAAAGTTAAAGATATTAAAAAATATCTAGGCAACTTATTTCCATGGTGGGCCCTGAATCTCAACAACCACGAAACGGTTCAGATGTCATTCAGGTCTTGCTGTTCTGTTTAAAGGTCTTAAGTATATCTATGAGAATACGCCACACACATTAGGTATAACATAGGAGGTGATTACTTTTAAAGCGTCAGCATTGGAATCGAAGGTAGCGACACTGAATTAAACAATTTTAATATAGACGACGTCCTTGTAAGTCAAACCTGAGAATCAGCTTGCTCTTCCTTTGTTTCACCCTGCGCTTTCTGATCTTCCGACGGGGAAGTTTCTGTGGGAGCTCCAGGAGGATTTACTATAGGGTTAGATGGTGGTGCTGCCATTGATTCTTGGTTGTTAGAATTTGCTACGGCCTGTTGCTGTTGTGGTGCTTCAACAGGGGCAGGAGAGGGGCTAGAAGCTTGGGCAGAATCTGGAGCAGCTTCTCCAGCATTTTGATCGTCATTTTGACTTGCTTCTTCTTTACTTTCCTCCTTTTTATCACCATCACCAAGATCAGCTGATGAAAATAAAATAAAAACAATTCAGAATATATTATTATACGACAATCATTCAAGAAAACACAGGGAAAATTTAAGTTAGTCTGAGATGTTTTCATACCAGTTCTTATCTTCCCCATGACAATACCATCTTTTAATCGCGCTATTGGAGACTGTCGTCTAAACTAGCTTGTCTCAATTTTAACTAAATGGACTAAAAGTAGGCATGTCAATGGATGGTGATTTGGTAGTATGTTGGCATATATACAGTTTTGATTGAAATAATATCTACCTAGAGTCCCCCAATATTTATATGTGGTAGCTAAAACCCAGTCAATATTTAGGATTTCAACATTTACACAAGTGCATACACAATCAAAATTGATAAAGGATGTGTTAACTAGGAATGAATATGTACATCTTTGTCTTATGATGGAGGCTAATTAATTTTTAATCCGGCAGTGTTGATATTTAGCACTCGACCACATTCTCAGAGTCACATCGACACACAGATCAAGGGATCCACGCATACACTTAGGTCTGTACTTCATAACTTGCTGTCACCGCTAATGAGTAGAACATTATACTGAAGGTCTGTTGGTTAGTACCACGAAACGATTTTCTTGTTTTAAAACGCAAGGTAATGTTTATAAGCTATTTATTGTTTTATAGATAACGTTGAGTATCTAAAATAAGTTCAGTTATATATGACAACTTAAAGGTAATATTGAAAACATAGATAAGAGGATTACCTCACACATACCTTCTTTGTTATTAAAATTTGACAAACTTACTGTCAAACGCGAGGTCCAAAACAGGAAATGATCGTCTTCGGCGTTTTCGAACGTTTCGAATTTTGGAAACAACTCGCAACGAAATAACGGAAGAACAACAAAACGAACGATGGCCAGTTGTTGATCGTCTTGGCTAAAGTAGCTAGCAAAATTACTTCTATCACAAAGAAAAATTAAGTGCCTTCCTTTTTTTTCGATTATCGGGAAAAATATCATGTATTTTTATTACAACTGATAGGTAAAGAATTTGCGTTTTTTGAAACGAAAAAGACATCGGTGAAAAAAAAAAGGCTTTTCAAATATCTTTTCAACTAAAAGCTTAAGTTATATCATCTGTGTTTATATACTAATTGTACGATTAAAAATAGTTAAAGTGAGAAACTTATTTAAATAGTTTCCCAAATAACACGTGTTCTAATTCTTTTTGGTCTGAAATGTGAAAACAAAACTGTAGTGCACTGATTAGCTTTTGCATGTGGTTGGAAGTTAAAAATATCTAAACAATGTTATCCACAAAACAAAAATCAGCAGTTGTGATAGCGTAGTTTTTAAAGGAGACTGACCTACGTCCGGTAAAAGGAGACCCTAAGTTAATTAGTGAAAGTTGAATCTAGCAAAAAAATTAATTTTCCATACCGATTTTCAGAACTATTTTATTATTATTCGTGGTTTTAGCGATTAAAAAGTCTTCTTTCTGAAAGACGACGCTGGCAAAGTTTTAGTGGCTGTATTTATGAATTTTGTGTGTGGTAAGTAAGGCAAGACTGGTATGTGGCAGACGATTAGGTGTACCATTGCCACTCTCGATGGCGAAATGTACTGTCAAATGGGGTTATTGTTATCTGTATCGTTTTGGATGGCGTTAGCTAGTTTAGAGTTGTTGAATGTCTTGCCGCAATCTAATAAGTACTCGCTACGAATTGAGGGAAGAAATTCAAGAACAAGGTCGATGGCTTGTCGCTTCCCTAATCCATTGACTAGTGTCAGAAAAAAAGTTACTGTAAAGAAGCCCCATGGAATAAAATGCGTTTGTGACCATATCAGAGATCGAACAAGAGAAATTGTATAGCTATCAGAAATAGGCAGTTGGGAATTTCTAACATAATACATGAAATGTTAAAATAGTCTCTTGAAATTAAAGCGGTATGTCTATAGGTTTGTATGTTCCTTTTCTTTTCAAGCGTTCTGTATTTCCTCCTTCAGGAATCCCACCCATGGATAAATGAGACTCATATAATATAATTAAAGTGATAAGCATTTTTTGTCATGAAAGAATCATCTTGTACATTTTTTTTTGGTTTTAACACCATTTTTCTCCGGTACCTGGGGCTCAGACGGTGCCCTTCACAGGATATTGGATTAGGCAATGAGGAATTTCTTTGCCGGATGCCCTTCATGACGCCAACCAATGGCTTTTTCTTTTATGAATTTCCAAAGTCACCCGCTCGGGTAATCGAACCCGGAACTCTTGGTTACGGTGCAGTTGCACTAACCATTAAGTCACGGCTCCTCATCTTGTACTTTATTGGTCAATAAAGACCTTCTCGCTCGTATGGATCAGTCGATTAATTAGATGTTTCAAAGAACATTAGCCATACCAACATAAACTTTGAGCTGAATAGCAAATTTGATATGCTATCAAACTACGTTACCCTGTTATCAACAGAGTCAAATATCAAAGAGACGAAACAGCTTTTTAACTTCTTGGACCCTTTGTTTTTTTATTACCAGGAATGATCAACAAGCAAACAGTATTTATGTTATATTTGTTTGATGGTTGTTTAATATGCATAGTTATTGAAAATGGAGCCATACTTATTCAAATCCTAGCAAAATCATGCTAGCAAAGGAAGCGAAGGAACGTAGACAGAACGGTCAACTTTTTGGGGTAAGAAACACTGTAGTTGTCAGGAAAAAAGCAAAAGTGGAGCATTGAATCCTTCATCTCTAGCATTTGTTACATCTAGAAGCTGTTTCAATATTTCTTTTTAAAATAATATGATTTTTGATTACTATTTTAGGAAACTTATCTTAAAAATAAGTTCTATCTAAACTTATTATTTAAAAAAATAATATTGTTACTTTATGCTTAAGCATCTACCAATAAGGTATTTGAAAATCCAAATAGAAATTGTAATTTGCTATATAGCTACCTGTTTTTAATATTAAAACAAAATATAATTAAGCAGGGGCAATGTAAGCATGGAAGTGGACGAGAAAAAAAATGTTATTAAAAACAAGGCCATCTCTTGAAAGCAATATACATTTTGTTAATTTGAAAAAATAATGTCAAAAATTTAGTTCTAAGAAAATAAAGTACAATATGAAAGTAATAATAGTAAGAACAATGATAGTTACTATAATAGTAGCGATAACGGGGATAACTGAAGGTTGTGTGCCTTTGGGGGGTAAAGAAATTGTCTGAGATACAAGTAGTGGTTGGTATTTTTTGATGTTTTACAAAGAGTTTTGAAAGATGATATGAAAAAGTTGATTAATTGTAAGCAGAAAGTTTCAACAGAAGACTACAGCGATAGGATCAGTTGAGGTTTTGAGAAAAGTATCAGAAAGATAAAATAAGAAGGGAATCTTGGGACTTATGGTCATTTGTTGGTATTCCCTTTCATGTGCAGGTAACATGAAAGTAACTTACCAAGGTCAGTTAAACTTGAGCGTCAGATTACACAATAATATTAATAATAATAATAATAATAATAATTGGTATGAACATAATCATGAAGGGGCTGTCGAAAATGATGATGTCAAACTTCTTTGATATCTGAGATATCTGAAGAACAGAAAGGTCGTAAAAAAGGCTCAAGGGGAATCAAAGACCAGCTAGTAATCGATAAAGCTATAATAAAGAGCTGCAAGCGGAGGAAAGTTGGGTTGGCTATGGGATGGATTGACGACAAAAAGGCATTCGATATGGTCCCACACTCTTGGATCATACGATGCCTACAACTATTTAAAGTAGCGGACAGTGTAATAATCCTGATCAAAAATAGCATGACTAAATGGGAGACAGAACTAACATCAGGTGGTCAAACATTAGGAAATGTGAAAATAAACAGAGGCATTTTTCAGGGTGATAGCCTCTCCCCTCTTCTTTTTGTAATTAGCTTAATACCATTATCTTTCATTCTTCGTTCCGTCAAGGCCGGTTTTGAGTTTTCCAAAACAAGCACCCTATTAACCATTTACTTTTCATGGATGATCTAAAGCTATTTGGTAAGACAGAAAAACAATTAGAAAGCCTATTGAATACTGTCAGAATTTTTAATAGTGACATCAGAATGGAATTCGGTATAACCAAATGCGGAATCCTAATCATGAAAAAAGGGAAACATATTAGAAGTGAAGGGATAGAAATGCCTACTGGAGAAAGAATGAAAGAAATAGATCTTGATAATGGATACAAATACCTCGGTGTACTTGAAGCAGATAACATAAAAGACAATGCAATGAGAGAAGGAATAAGGACAGAATACCTTAGAAGGCTAAGAAAAATCTTAAAATCAAAGCTAATCAGTAAAAACACTATAACTGCTATTAAAGCTAGGGCAATATCTGTTATAAGATATAGCGCGAGTATTATAGAATGGAGAGTTAATGACTTAAAAGAACTAGACAGGAAAACCCGGAAAATGTTGACAACCTATAGTATGTTTCACAAGAAGGGGGTTGTAGATGGTCTTTATCAGAAAAGGTCGGAAGGGGGCAGTGGTCTCATAAGTGTAGAAGACTGTGTAATGATGGAGAAAAACTGCTTGCATAAACAATTGCAAGAGAGCGAGGAGCCAATGTTGGTAGAGGTCAGAAAGGAGAAGACTATAGGTGAAGGGGTGAATAAAGTTACAATTCTAGAAAGGAGAAAAAACAACTTCTA
>RDPX01000187.1:1326236-1338736 GCA_003991215.1 Morbakka virulenta
AACTGCAAGGTCATGTGCTGTTTTTATTTACATCAATATCGCACACACTTGGGTGTGATGCATGCACCCAGCTTACCCTTATCGAGCTGGTAGTCGGATAGGTTTGCTGGGGTTTCTACCCCTGAGTCCCCCATTGGCTCGTATTGCTCCACCACTCAATAACAATAATAATAACAACAACAATAACAACAGCATGTTCTGGGTATTGACATTAGGCATCATTTGGTTGTGGGGTTTGGACGTGGGTGAATGAGGTTACCCTTTGTCACAACTGCCTCCAGGTCACCTTTTAGCAAGGTGTAGCACCTGTCAACGTTCCCCGAGATTTTGAAGTACCGGGTTGGCATCCAGCGGGGGTTTCTCTGTCTCATGGGTAAGGGCGACTCTTTTGCCCGGCAACGTCCCTGGTGATGGTGTCACACAAAAAAATACCGGTAGTAGTGTAACCTAAATCTCACTAACCTCAAAAGAGTGCAATATGGATTATCAAAGTATAGCAAACAACGGCGTGAATGAGACCACTGGGGAAAGTCTCACGCCCAACAGGTGTTTCATGGCCCAGCAGCATGAGCCCGGTCGTTTTCAAACTACTGCTAGGAGGAGTAGAAGAAAGTGGTCACAAGATGAAAACAGGATTGTTATGGAGTGCTATTATAGCAGTGAGCCAAGCCGAAATGGCTACAGGAAAAGAATGCATAGTGTGTGGATTAGTAGAGAAGTGCTCCCAGTTACTGAATAAAGATTAGTAGGTCAGAAGAATCAAATCACAAAGAAGCCGTGGTTATCATATCTCGAGCTTGAAGAGATAAAATGATCGATCGAGGATGCATCGTATGGTCAGGTGGAACAGGAAATCAAAAATGGGGGTAAATTGAGGACGTTGTTGATCTGGTGTCAAATGTTGATCATAAGATTGCTGATAGGATTGGTTATTTCTCACTTTATGAGGAAGTTAACTTTGTAAAGAAGAATTTGATTGAACAATTAAATGAGATCGGTAAGAAGGAAAGAAAAAGATTACCATCACTGAGATACGTTGAAAAAATAAGGCTGTATGCAGTGATGAAAAAGATGGACAGTATAATGGGCAAGATAAAGGTGAACAACATCACTGAGACCAATGATCTGATATACTGTGGTGCCGTAATGGTGACAGAAATGCTTGGAATGTAAAGCAAAAAATAAAGAGACAGGAAAAGAACCATGGTGGAAACGTAGGCTTGAAGGGCAAGTTAAAGATTTAAACAGAGATCTAGGTCGAGTAAATACCTTAACTGACAAGAAAGCGGTTAACAAGAAAGATTCAGATGCATTGCAAAGAAAGTACATATTCAAGCAGAAAGGATTACAATTTGTGAAAGAGGAGCTGAGACAAAGGATAAAAGCTAAAGCGAAAAGATTACAAGATATAACCAAAGAACCAAGGAATACCAACAGAATAGACAACTCAAGAACAACTAAGGTGGATTCAATAAACAACAGAATGGTGAAGCAGATGCCGCATGGGGATGAAGCAAGGAAGCTCTGGTCAAACATGTGGAATACAGAGGTGGAACACAATAAGGCACAAAGTGGTTAGAAGGCTTTAAAACGAGAATGAATACTGGATCAAGACAAGCTAAAGTGACTATCACGGAAGAGAAAATAAAAGATTCTTAAAAAAGTACGTAACTGAAAGGCGCCTGGACCAGATGATGTACAAGGTTTCTGGCTAAAAAGCTTTACAGCAATGCATAAATATTTAGAGAAATATTTTATTGCATGCTTTGAGGTACAGACACCAGCTTGGATGACAAAGGGCCGAACTGTTCTGTTACAGAAAGACAAGTCAAAGGGAAACAATGCAAGTAACTACCGTCCCGTCACATGTTTATCTCTTTGTTGAAAGTTATTAACAGCCTTTTTATGAAGGAACCAGCTTCTGCCTGAGGAGCGAAAGGAATGCAAAAGGAAGAGCAGAGGAACAGCAGATAAGTTCTCCATAGGCAGATAGATACTCAGAGGTTAGAATAAAGAAAAATAATTGGTAATGAGATGGATTTACTATAGGAAACCATTTCACATGTTGCCACATTTCCTGGATTTTTGAGTGCTTGCGTATCATTGGAATAAACAATGCTTAAGTGTATTTACTGAAAAGGACAATGAAAGATTGGAGGATTGAGTTGACATGTAGTAATGAATCACTAGGAGGGATTAAGATTAAAAGAGGTATACTTCAGATAGATGCCTTATCACTCCTTTTATTTCTTGCAACACTCATTTCCCTAACCAATGTATTGAAAAAGGCAAAGCCTGGGTATGAATATGCTACAAAGGAAGAAAAGATCAATCACTTACTCTACATAAACGATCTTAAATTGTATGGAAAGAGCAAAAAAGACCTTGATTCACTTGTAGAGACAGTCAGCTTGTTAAGCAAGGACATTGCCACGGGATTTGGAATCGAAAAGTGTTCAACATTGGTAATGAAGAGAGGGAAAAGGATCAAATCAAATTGAATAAAAATGCCAGATGATAAAGTTATAAAATTACTGAAAGAAGGCGAAGGATACAAATATTTAGGTATATTGGAGGCAGATAATGTGCAGGTAGAAGAGATGAAAGGGAAAGTGTGCCGTGAATAGAAGAGAAGAGTGAGAAACGTATTGGAGACAAAGTTGAATGGGAGGAAATATCATCAGATGTATTAATGCGTGAGCTATTCCTATATTGAGGTACTCCGCTGCTTTTCTCAACTAGAAAAAGGCCAAATTTCAAGCGATGGATCGAAGAACAAAGAAGCTCTTAACTATGCAGAAGGGACTCCACCCGGGGAGTAATGTTGATAGATTATACATACCCAGGAAAGAAGGTGGAAGAGGACTCATGAGCGTTGAAGATACTGTTAATCTATCCATAATTGGCCAAAGAAGATAAGTCAAAAACAGCAAGGAGAAATTGTTTTATGCAGCTAGAGGTGATGCTGAGAATAAGGGTGCTGAAACAGAAACTAAGTTTAAGAGAAGGTACATGAAAGAAAGGGAAACCAACTGGAAAGAGAAAGTGTTACATGGCCAGTTCATCAGACAAACTGAAGATATGGCAGATAAATATCAATGGTTGTGGCTGAAAGATGGTCTGAAGAGAGAAACTAAAATCCTCATTATGGTAGTACAAGAACAGGCAGTGAGAACAAATTTAGTAAAAGCAAAAATTGATAAGATCCAACAAGATAGTAAATGTAGGATGTGTGGTAAAGCAGATGAAAGCATCAATCACATCATAAGTGAATGTAGTAAAATGGCACAAAAGGAATATAAACGCATGCATGATTGGGTAGGGAAAAGATACATTGGGAGGTATAGAGAAAATACGGTCTTGAAACGAAAATAAAATGGTATGAATATGAACCGCAAGCTGTATGCGAAAACGAAGGATATAAGGTGTTGTGGGACTTTTCAATACAAACGGACCATGCTGTTGAAGCAAGAAGACCCGATATGATTATAGTGGACAAGAAAAACAACAAATACCAGATTATAGACTTTGCTGTTCCATACGATACCAGTATTGATGAAAAAGAGAAAAAATATTGAAAAACCAGGGCTTAGCATGGGAACTGAAAAAACTGTGGAACAAAAGAGTGAAAATAATCCCAGTTATGGAGCGCTAGGAACAACACCAAAAGCATTGACAAAAAGACTGGAGATAGGGATAGCTACCAGAATTATAGAATTAAAAAAACTGTGTTGCTACACTCTGCCAGAATCCTCTGGCGAGTGCTTGAGGTTTGAGTAAACTTGTTGTTACCAAAACTGAGGAACGTGAATAAACTGATTAATTTCAAGAAAACAACAACAACAACATTATTTGAAATCAGTGTGTAACAGAGAGATAATAATAATAACAATAATAATATATGGCAAAAATGAAGACGAAATTCACTTGTTGGTGGAAACGGTCCATGTATTTACTGAGGATATAGGGATGGAATATGGAATAAAAAAATCTGGGTTGTTGATTAGGAAGAGGGGTAAGATTACCAGGTGTAAAGATATAGATCTTTTGAATAAAAAGAGAGAGAGAGAGAGAGAGAGAGAGAGAGAGAGAGAGAGAGAGAGAGAGAGAGAGAGAGAGAGAGAGTAATGGAATTCCAACAGCCAGAGCATAATCTGGAAAATATAATAATAATAATAATAATAATAATAATAATAATAATAAAGATAACAACAGTACTAATGATGGTGAATCGTTCTTCGTGTAAAAATGATTCTATGTAAAGTAATTTATCATTGAGAAGTCTTGTTTACACCAGGCGTCAAGTACAAAAAAATACTATTACGAAAGACAATGCAAGGCAAACTTTACTTATAATAATACTACTACAAGTAACACTACTAGCAATACTACTACTACTACTACTACCACCACCACCACCACTACTACTACTACCACTACTACTACTACCACTACTACTACTACTACTACTACTACTAAAAATAATAATATTAGCAATAATAATAACAGTAATAATTGTCAGGAGAGCCATCATCATCATAACAAAAACAATAATGAAAACTATTTATTGAAAAATCCTAATTTAATATTTAGTAATTATATTTAAAACTTTTATTGTTAATTAATGATTAGATGATTAAACATTTAATGTGTCTTATAGTGTTTCTTTCAATGGTTTACTGCAACAGCAGAAAAAAAAATTAAGTATTACAAATGATGTCGGAGTAAAGTTGTGAGATGAGATAGCTTTGTCAAAAATAATTATAATAATAATTAGATGATAGTAGCAAAAATAGTAATAACAACAATAGTAATAAAAAACATTGGAGCAATGAACCAAAAGCCACAAAAATACACAGAAATCACATTGGATAATGGTATAGACTAAACAAAATAATGAATTAATGGCAGCGGCACGTCTAGGTGCATTCTGCAGGGGCCGGAAGAAGCAGTTTTGCAGTTTACCATCGATTCCTATTTCAGCTTCACCACTTGGTGGCCTTAATCCAGTTGTTGGGGGAAATTTGCTTACTGCAGAAGTAGGTGGTGTTGGCTGTGGGACCTCCTCTCCTTTCGGTTTTTCCCCAGTTTCAGCTACAGGAACTGTATTATCGGCAGGGGGTACCTGTGGTTCAGTGTGCTCATTTGAAACATCTGGAATGGGCTGTACCTCACCTACGAATATGAAATAATTTTAACGCAATGACATCTAGAGCTAGTTAAAGGCGATTTGAAGTTGAGAAAGTAAATGATGGGAATAATTAATTTTCTATTGTTTTTTTTACATAGGCTTATTATCAGATTATTGGAATAAAAATAGAGTAGGTTAAGGCATTAATAATTCTACTTGGTGGAGGTCTTTATTCGAAGATTTGCTTTTTTGTTAATATGACCCCTCCACGTGGCCTCAGCCAGAATTCCAGGAAGGCCAACAGTTTGTAATTTGTGGTCACAAAATCAACCATGTCAAACCCTTAAGAGAAATTATTTCACTAGGAAACCTGTACGCCCAGTCCAAACCAACCCAAACAGCCTTACACAGCTGGAATTCTCTTATTATGAAAAGCAGGTTTAACTTGGAAACACTGGGTCTTTCATTGATAAAACCCCTGGCAAATATGGGGCCCATTTTTGTCTTTTTTCAGATACCCATCTATGAAAGACTCGAAGGAAAACAAAAGAGCAAGAAAAAGTGGGGCAGAATGCACGCAAGACACCATGAAATGCACATAAGAATCGACCCTCCAGGACGCTCCGTGTGAAAGCACTTCCTCTTGGGTTGGTCTTCAGTCAAGGATCAAGCATCTCGAGACCCCTGTCCTGTATGGTTGGGCCCTTTAGCCAAAGCCCCGACCAAGGAGAGACCAGACCTCTACACTTGATCTTAGCCAAAAGGCCGAGAAGCGATCTTGGGAACACCGACGTGAGAAATCAAATCATCGTAGCGGCTGTGCTACACGGCAGGAAATTTCACGCAGTGCAGCCTGTTACATTCGAAACTGAGTGTGAACGATGGTAATCGTTATGTTGAGCAAGACTAAGAGAGTCCTATAATCATTGCTGGTATTCGGATGTTCTCTTTTAACTATAGGGGGGAAAGTGCAGTCTGCTGGATACGGGAACAAATAAAAGGGTTAAACACACGTAGATCGCCGTGAGCTGCATAAATTTCTTTATCAATGTTGATTTTAAAGAAAAGTTCTAAATTTTTACAAAATAAATGGCGGTTTGGTGACGTCTTAATTGCCATAGAAAATTTGAAAAATTAGACGATTTTATTCTGCAATTACTTCGCTTGTATGATATGATCACGAGGTCAAAAATTAAAAACCACTTTTGGAGCCCTGTGGCATAAATCCGTAAATCTTCATGAAAATGAAAAGTGGAAATTTCACCTAAAGATATTAATCTTTTTTTAAGTGACTAGTAAATCGCATATTGATCTAAGATCTTGATCAAAATTTGTCTTGACGTATATGATTAGTTGGTTTATACCTGTATAGAAATTCATATTCCAGAACAGAAAATGAAACCAACCCAAATCCTTTGTCAATGCACGGATAGAAGGCTCAGTAAATAGAAACAGCCAATTAACAGTAATGGGAAAGACAAAGTTACAATTTTCACGATAGGGTACACGATTACGACGATTGACTTAAAAACATGGCACTTGAATTCATGAAACTTCTCTTTTAGTAAACGATCGAGTAAACGATTTTACGCTGCTTTCAAGTATTCAAACGTATGGTACTCAACAATTAAAGGAACTGAGGCAGCTTACACACACAGGTAACTAGCCATCACAAATAACATAATGTCGTATCGTTTTAAGCGAAGGGTTAAGCATGAAAGAATCCAGGAAATTTTGATACTTGCACTTACATAACTTCACATGTAAGTGAAACAAAAGCCTTAAAAAAGTTGTTCTCAAATCGCACTTTTTATCTAAACAATGTAAGAGAGTTACGTGAAAACGATTTCAAGTGGAAAAAGTTAATATGGTGGTACCCAAAGTGGAAACTGAGACCAAATAACTGTTTAGGAATTTACACTTACTATTAATAAAAGGTGAACAATTATTTATTGATAAATGCAGTTAAATGATGGATTTCTTAGCCGGGATCATAAAAATTGCCTTGAAATTGGTAGACAGAGTTGATTTTATGAAGAATTTGGCACCAGCTCACGAGTGTGACAAAAATTATACTAGAGACTTTGAAATACTACGTTGCCGTCTGGCAAGGTTTTCTGTATAATGGGGATCAGGGCCTGTTTAGGCTTGGTAAGCTACCCTTCTACTGATGGTAGTGCAACCTAATCACCAACCCTCATTTTCAGGCAAATGTATGGTAGACAGTGTCTGCTGTCGCTCCTTTAAATACCACTCCGATCACCATAGGGCTCAGTTAGTCGGTATGCTGACAGTCTGCGTGATGGTTTCGGATATCTATTTCTAATTTCCAGTTCCCCTATGACAATTCCACTTAAATGAATGGACTCAGTAGAAGGAGCACCTTCAATGACCAAAGTTTGGGTAAAATCTTTTGACCAAAGGCTGACTCTACAGCCAACAGTCGGGTGACGATGTGCTAGTACTGGCGCCATACGGACCTGGAAAAACATGTCATGTTTTAAAAAAATCCTCTATCCTTAACTATTAGTAATGTCAGAGTTTTCCGTTACAAATTTTCTTTTGTGAAAGCTATGCCTTATTCATACTCTTGTTCTGTATCGAGCTCTCTTTTTTAATTCTTGCCCAACGATCGAGTCATTAACATACTCCATTGATCAAGCTCTAAACAAGTATTATACTGCTAACATAATTCTCTTTGTGCAATAAATTCTAATCACATGGTCTAGTACACTTATTCTAAGAGGACACTATAAAATTTGGTCAGGCCTACTTGGATGGATGCCATTGATTTCTTGGTGATATTCCTTAAGATTCAGTCTTTAGCAAATTGGCGTCTAGTGTTGACACTGAATCCACGGAAGGGGTACAAGTTGTTACTAAAACTTGTGAGCCTAGTCGTGGTTACAAAGTCAAACTCCTCAATGATTCAGTGCTCATTGTTTTTCTGCCATTACTTATCCCAATAATTTCTGTTATTTTCGACGTGATGGAACTGACCAATCTAGAGTTTGTTTCAAACGGGTTACCTATACTTTTAAAAGGTTGACTTCTGATGTTAAATCTTGCTACAATGAGCAAGTTTGCGAATTTATTACTTACTAAAGACTTAAAAGGTCGAGATTTCTGGATGATTTACAAAGATATTTTGCAGGTCTCTTCACTTTTTTGTGGTGTTCGGTTTTTACGCCCTTTTGCGAAAAAAGCCCGCCATTTTGCTAGATTATCTTTCGCAAATTCTGGTTCTGATCTTTTCAGTAGATTGTTTTCGGCAAAGTCTTTTTTCCCCGTCTCCCTGAAGAGTTTGTATTTTTTTCTCTGTATTCAAGAACGGATAAATGCATTGATGAAATTCTTGCAGAACTTCAGAACGGATTTAAAGAATCTTGCTCGACTGGTGACCTTTTGACTGTAATTACAGTAACTATTTATATGTTTATGGGTAGGACGAGGACGGAGGTATTATATCTTTGGATACTTGCAAGGCATTTGATAGGGTGTGGAACACTGGCTTGCTTTATAGCTTTCTGAGTATGCCAGTTGTGAAAAGGTCTCTTGTATCATTAACTCCTTTCTTTTAGATTGTAAAATGCGTGTCATACTGAATTAAATTACATCTGATAAGTATCCCAGTGATACTGGTGTTTCCCAATGTTCTGTTCTTGGTACATCTCTCATCCCTCTTTACACCAATGATATTCTTGTAAATTTAGTACAATTTACTAACATTTATGCTGATGAAAAATAGAGAGTACCTTAAGGCTGAGGTCATTCTGTATTTCTATAAATCTGTAATCCGTCCTTACATTGAGTACTGTTGTCAGATATAAACAAATCGTCTCTTATCTTCATATGCTTGATAGAGTTTGGAGAGGTGTTTGTATCTTCACAGGTCTTAAACATTTGTCTCATACAAAATCTTCTTGTCTTAGTCTTTTCGATAATATTATAGGACGTGTTCTGAGCTGTCCTTGCTGGTACCAGTTCAGTTTTTCCCATCTCGTGTGACTCGTTCCTCGTTTCTCTAAAGATGCTTACCAATATGCATTTGTTGTCCTCCCTTGGTTTGAGTGCCTTTCTCCATAATATGACTTGAATATGCTAAAATTTCTACAACCAATCCTTACCTTTAAACTTATCCTTTAAAAAATATTAATCAAAATTCAGGCAATAAAAACTATATACGAGTAGTAGCTTGCCCACACGTGATACGAATAGATAACAAAATTGGACTATGGTTTACACAAATGTAGTATCAGTAACAGTAATTATTCTTTGGCTTCTTTGACGAACTATTAATCATTTCATAATTGTTTTCTGATTTATATCTTATATTGGATGTCAGTGTCTTCTTTCCATCAGATGCTAAGAATTCTAAAACGTTCAAGTTATAACCTATGTATTCAATGCCGATTCATTTCAACATATGTACATAAAATACACATGAAGTAATATTCATGCGAAAATTGACGAACTCTTAAGGCGGAAAAAACAACATTTGTATTTATGTTTAATTATAAAAGAATTTGTTGATAAAAAAGAAGACTCGTGCAAACTATTTGTTATTTTTCGTTTGATCTGTTTTCTAATAAACGCCGCTTTTAAGGATGTAGCTTTTAATAAATGGCGGCGTGTATTAGGGGGTGAGACGTGTATTAGGGGGTGAGACGTGTATTAGGGGGCAACGTTTATCAGAGGGCAGCGTTTATCAGAGGGTGGCGTTTTTCAGAGGGTGGCGTTTATCAGTTGGTGGCCTTTTTAAGAGGAAATACGGCATATATAAAATATACGACTATGATAAATTTGTGCGATGTCTGGTTTGCCTTTCTTGTCTTTCACCCCGAGCAATTAAAGCCATTTCAACGCAGAGGGCTACTTTCCTTATCTGACATTTTGTTTTTATACATTACAATCATTAAATTTACTGATTGCTTCCCTCTACCAATTTTATCTCCGAAAACATGCACGAAGTCAGTAGTATACCACTTACAACGGAGATACAAATTGGGCGTAGTGTTTACAGGGGCGTGGTCAGAGTTCAAACCATGAACCTCTTACGCGGTAATCGGTTGGTTTAACCACTTGGCCACTACTTCACTAAGTGTGTACGGCATAGTACAACATTATACTCATCAAAAATATTACGGTAGCACGTTAACATTATCTGGCTCATAAAATTAGATTGGGGAAGCAAACGCCCAACACACCTGCCTGAGATAAAGAAAACATGGTTGTAATTTTTAATTGCTGAGTAGCTTGCGAATAAAAAAAGAAACTCGCTGCATTATAAACCTACTACCTTTGTTGTTGTACTAACTTTTTCTTTACATACCTTATTTTAGTAACAGAAGTGTGAATATCATAATCAGGGCTTTTACTTAAATAGGTATCCTTGATGTTATCAATAAATAAATCACAATAGACAGGAAAATTATATATAAACACTGAATTCACTACCGCAAAAACTTTATATAGATACAGCCGAAGGGTTTACAAGTGTTTTTCACTAAAGTATTATCAGCCCAACTCTGTCCTTTACACATATACCTACATTTCTATCTACATTCACATGACCATCTTTGATTCGATATCATGTATTTAAAATTTTGTTTTTATATACCAGGGGACATTCGAAGAAACATTCACACACACAAACGCACACATACACATACACACACACGCACACATACACACATTTTTCTTTCTCTCCCTCTATGAATTTCAAGTTCTTTTATTGCATTTTTTAATTTTAAGCACTTCTTTGATTCCTACTCACATATTAATGATCTTTCGCATAGAGTCTGGACGCTTGTTTGATATAGTTCAAAATTCTCTTAATATATGGCTCAATATTTTCTGGTGAAATGTGAGTACCAATCCAAGCAATATTTTTACAAAACGTCAATACACTATGATGAATCCTTGTTTTATTACAAAAATAATCATGCTCGGTAAATTATACTTTGCAAAACAGCAATACGTTCTGCCTTTCCATTGCCGGCCAAGAGGCCAAGTTAGACACAAAATACTCTGTAAACACCCAAGCTCTTGTATCCTTTCATTTGCTTTGTGGTAATCTAACAGGTTTATAGCACAAAATAATTGACAAGTGAGGGTAAATGAAGAAAAGTCCGCTATTAGGCCTTACATGTGAGAACAAGTGCCCACCAGCAATTGTTGGCAAGACTTTTAAAATTTTATTTGGAAAGAAACTCATATACCTGAGATAATAAAAATAGATACAGTAAAATAGTTTGAAGATGTGACCAAAGAAAAAGTGGACATCTGTCTTTACAAGTCTTTTCTCCCCAGCAAGAAAGATATTACCTATTCATATATACTATATATTTTAGTTTGGATATAAAATCAATCAATCAATCAGTGATAACCCCTTAATGTCACTGTTGACAGGCGGCCTACACATCATGCATCTAGGTAATGCCACAATTGTGTTCCACTGCCTCTCCGTTTCCGTCTAGGTATCCCTCTCTTCCCGATACGATCTCTTTACCTCTGCTCTGTAAGTTTTCTGGCCGACATGTGATCAGCCATTGCACCGACACGCCCCGGCTTTCTCCCTTTAATCAAATTTGCTCTTGAAATAATATCTTTTACTTGTGTTGCAGTTCCAATCACCTCGTTACTAATCTTATCGTTCTTTGTATTATTTTGCAAAGACTTCTCCATACTTTGCCGTGATATTGCTCTCTTTTTCTCCTGTATTGTCATTAAGTCCCAAGTTTCGGCACCGTATACTATTGTAGGTAGGATTACTGTGCACGTGTAGGTATCAATGATGGTATAAAGCTACAAGTTACCTTTGCAGGATTACCGTGCACGTGTAGGTATCAATGATAGTTTAAAGCTACAAGTTACCTTTGTAGGATTACTGAGAAAGTTTATCAATGGTGGTATAAAGCTGTGGTATTTATTCACTTAACTTAATACCATCGGAAAAGTCTACATACCTGGCTGTGGCTTAGCTGATTTTTCCTGCTTTCTAGGTGGTGGGATACCTGGTGGTCGCTGCTGTGGTATTGCATTGGGTTGCGGATCTTTGGCATTTAAAAGGGTCTGTTGCACAGGCCCCTTTTGATCACCATAACCCTAACATAATAGGTAATAAAAAAACCAACAAGACAACTAAATTTCGGTTTAATCGTACGGCTTTAAAAGTAGAGAAGTAATCGATTTTGAGTTTAGGTAACAAATTTCAATTACAGAAGAAGCTTTGGTGTGAGAATACACTAAAACAGTTCATGGTCACTTGCAATCTTAAAGCTATGCAATATGTCAGTCGTAAGGGCATGTGGGCTTTTGCCCAAAACTCATATAAAAGCTAAACTAATCTTCAGATAGTTAAGATAAA
>RDPX01000187.1:1340160-1355125 GCA_003991215.1 Morbakka virulenta
ATATTGTCATGGACTATATCGCAATATCTAGCTAAACCATGATTGCAGTAAAAATTTCTAAATTGTATAGTCTGGAGCAAATTGGTAGACCAAGGTCTGTATTTCATTTATGTGCATTTAAGGCTCTCCATATCCAGTTTATGTCACCTGCACTTTGTAGACAAAAGAATTTGTATCTTGTGTTTAATTGTTTAGGATAGCCAATCACAAAATTTAGCGGACTGTCGTTGACACTTCGTTTTCCTCCGTGGAAAGATATATGTATACATGTATATTCATAATGAAACACAAAACATTGTAAAACCAATAAATCCAAACAAAATAAATGAAAATAACAAACATATTGTGGAACATGTAAGAACAAGGATGAAAAGCACAGGTGCAACCTCCAGACAATCTCAATTGAAATTTCTGAGATCCATGACTGCTTACACTGAAGAGACCTGATATTGAAGGTTCCACCTCTACATTGCATCCTTGTGTTTACACGTTGGTCAATTCGTTGGTTATTCCCATTAATTGCGTGTATATATATATATATATATATATATATATATATATATATATACACACACACACACACGCACACACACACACACACATATATATATATATATATATACTGGCCTGAGCAAAACGAGCATGGCTTAATTGCGATTTTCAATTTCAGGACCACGAACCAGTAAACTAAACAAGGTCCTACGTAATGGTCTTCCAGTCTCTTTACTTTGCTAAGAATTAAACGTTTACTCTACAGATAAAGGGGAAAATTTTTTCTACGCCAAAGGGACTGGGAATGAACAAATGGGCCAGTTAAAAAATACAAACAAGGATTTCAGCATGCAACATTGCCTCGAAAAAGTAATATCTTATACAAGAACCAAATAGAATGATCACAAGAAAAATAGCTGACTGAAACTTTGGATGGCTTACTTGTTCTTCGGGTGTTTCTTGTTTTTTTTGAGCTTTCGTTTTGGAATGCGTCTTCTTCTTGGCTGATAAAACAACATAAGATCAGTAAGAAGTCTTCAATTATACAGTATTAGTATGATTAATCTTTAATATGTATCCCAAATTAATTCTGCTCTTTGTTTATTCACTTATAAAGTTGAAGTAAAAAGTGAGAAATCAAGGTACACATGTAAATCTAGACCTTAAATAAATCTGAAGACTTCACTGATGTCTTCAAATTTATATCGTGAAACTATTAGTTGCAATCATAGTTCTTATTTTTCGTGTTTTACCTTATGTATATTGCTCTGCAACATGCATTGTGTACTTTTTGATACAAATACACAAGAATATACCAAATCTATATATATACATATACACAATCTGCAGACAGTACCGTTTCGCCCTTTGTGGGCTCATCAGTGCAGCACAGAGCTTCTGAGACATAACTCTCTGGTCATATTGCCGGAGCAAACACAGCTTAAAGAGTTATTGTGGGATCCTGTCAGAGTGCTCAAACCACGCACATATACATATACACACATACCAAAATAAAAGGTCATTCCAACACTAGATTACAAAAGAGCCTAGTTTTTTCCTTTTAACTAGGAAATTATATAGAATTTCATGGTTAATATATAATAATCATCTCTTGGCCATACAAACTATCATAGATATATGTTTATATTTGTATTCATTAATCTGTTATGACAGGTAAAATGGTCTTAAAAAAATGCAGATCATCATTATTGAAAGGGCAGTTTTCATGCTAGTATGGGTTCACTGATTTGCACTAGGCCATCGCACACCAGAAAGGTGCCTGGAAAGCCTGTTGCTAATGCAAAGCAAGCAGTGACTTCAGATTCTGCATTCATATCGTAATCAACATTCCTTCAAATTCATTTTTTGTCGCACATGCCTGGCTACCTGAACAATAGCACGGTCTATAATGTGCTTCGTGATACCGTATGTGAAATGATTTCTGCTTCTCTCTACTCCTCCTTCAGTCGTTTTTCCCCAAAAGATATTTATCAAACTTAACACTTGCGCTACTTCATCACAAATGTCAACAACAAGAACTGAAGTGTTCAGAAAAATGCTTACATTTAACTTTAGTTCAAATGGCATCAAGTTTAATGTGTTGTGACTCATGATACAAAATAGTGATTGAGGTATCTTTTCCATGTTTGCTGCAGAGACAATGCCCTTGAAGTATATTAGTCTTCATCTCCTGTGAATATAAAAGATGATTCAACCTCTTAACTACCATGCATTCTGATGATGTCTAACAAACTCTCTCTATCAGATCTCTGCAATTCATTTATAAATGCTATTGGCTTAAAGAACTAAGAAGCACAATGTAGCAAGCCTTAATGCTAGTACATCCTTGCCGGTTTATCTCACATTTTTCCAAAACACTAGTCTCAGAACCAACATCCTAAGCCAACTAAAAATACTTTAGATCCATTTGATGTTCTGCAAAAACTAATGGCATTTAGTCCTAAGTCCTTTTTTTAGGTCCATGGCGTTTCTCCTCTGATATTTCATGTATCCACTCTCAACTAAGGAGCTCCAAACAAAAAAGTCCACACTCGATTAAAGGATTTACGGTGTTCAAAAAAATGTACACTTTCGATTGAGTTATTTATGGATTTCAACAAGCGACTCAACGAAATTAGTTTCATCTTTGCGACANAAACACTAGTCTCAGAACCAACATCCTAAGCCAACTAAAACTACTTTAGATCCATTTGATGTTCTGCAAAAACTAATGGCATTTAGTCCTAAGTCCTTTTTTTAGGTCCATGGCGTTTCTCCTCTGATATTTCATGTATCCACTCTCAACTAAGGAGTTCCAAACAAAAAAGTCCACACTCGATTAAAGGATTTACGGTTTTCAAAAAAATGTACACTTTCGATTGAGTTATTTATGGATTTCAACAAGCGACTCCACGAAATTAGTTTCATCTTTGCGACAATAACGCATTCATGCATTCAGTGGGCTTTCGTGACCCAAAAATTGAATGGAATGTGTACTTGATGGTGTGCATGCTAAAAATTAACAATTAGTAAAGTTATTAACCACTTGTTTTATTTAATACTGTCTTCCAAATTAAAAAGGTAGAAAATTACTTAATTAGACCAAATCATTGAGAAATGAAGTGGTTTTGTTGTTAAAAATTATACCAAGATGTTCAAGTTTAACACGGGTTTAAAAAGGAACCTGGATTAGCACTCAGTACTAAAAGTTTCTTAATTTGACCATTAAACTTTGGCGTCTTAGTACTAAAGGTTTCTTATTTTCTGGGCCTAAAATTGGCTTATTGTTTTGAACTTCAAGCTTTTTTGCAAGAATATAAACACAAGAGGGTTCTTAATTGCTACGTCAGTGCTTATCTCCCCCCACTCCCAATATCTTGGGAACCGGAGCTGAATGGTAAGGGGCGCGTCCACAGGTGGCGGATAGTGGAATGGCCTTCAGATATGGAACTTAGCTGCGAATAAGGCTTAACCAAATAAGCAGTCGTGGACCAACAGCGGTAGGTCTACGCAGGGGAGAGAAACCAACAGGTAACACTGATAGCTCACTCAAAACTCTCACAACCCAATGACGGACCTGCGACAAGGCGAGGATGGCCCCCTTTAAATAAGCCTTGTCCTAGTGTTGGGTAGCAGCGGCACTAGTACCTGTAGTTGGCGGAAGAGCTGAACCAATGGTAAACGGTGGGTACAGTATAACGGATGGCAGGTCAGTGACCCTGATTTTGGCTCCTGTACTGCGTTGCAGAAAAGAGTTGGGGGCCGTACTGCAGTAATCGTCTCCTAGTCAATCACAATGGTAACAAACTCAAAAGATATTCAAATCAACAGCGTTAACAGGAGCATGGTAAAACTACCAGTTTTTGCGCTCGGTAATGATGCTTCGAGTACACAGGGAGGTCAGGACCATCATCATGCTACTGTGTACAATTTAAGAAAAAATATAAAAATTAGCACATGGAATGTAAGATCCCTCTATCAAAAAGGAAAGCTGAATTATGCAAAATTATAAATGGCACATTGAATATTGACATCTTTGGCATGTGTGAGATAAGATGGACTGGAGCAGGATATTTCAAAACGGATGATTAGATGATGTACTACTCAGGTAGCACTTCTCATGAAAGAGGTGTTTGTATACTTTTAAATAAACAAGAGTTATGATTATCAAATTAAAAGCAAAACCATTTAATATCAATTTAATTCAGGTATATGCAACAACTAGCAGCAGCTCTGAAGAAGAATTAGAAGTTTTCTACAACAAGATTGATGACTGCTTAAAACAATGTAAGCCACAAGAGATTACCATGGTTATGGGTGACGTCAATGCTTAGGTAAGGATAGAAAGGCATGCAAACATAGCTGGTGGAAGAAGCTTTGGAACTAGAAATGAACGAGGTGTACAACTCATTGAATGGTGTGAGCAAAACGACCAAATCATTTTGAATTCATGGTTTACAAAACACCTAAGATAGTTGTGGACATGGAAGAGACCAGATGGCCAAACAAAAAACCAAATTGATAACATAACTATAAAATCACGATTTAGGAATTGCATCCAAAATATTAGAACTTTCCCAGGTGCTGACTGCAACAGTGACCATGCTTTACTAGTTTGTGATGCTTCAGAAAGCAAAACAACAAAAGTTAGAGGCCAAACTGGGTTTCAGGGTACTTCAAGAACAGTATACAAAAGAGGTTTTAAAAGAACTAGTTGTGGAAACACTAGGGCACCCAGATAACGAGCGAGATGCAAATAAAAACTTTCAACAACTCCAGTAATCACTAAAAACGGTAGTAATGAAGGTTATTCGACCAAAGCCTAGGAACAAACACAAACCTTGAATAACTCCTAAAATTCTTAAACTAATGTAAAAACGCAGATGAGTGAAAAATAATAAAATAGAATACAGCAAAATGGTTAAGGAAATCAAGAAAGCATGCCAAAAAGCTAAAGAAAAACATTTACATGAACAATGTGCAGTAGATCATGAAAAGAAAACCCACGCCTAATGCAAGAAAAAATAAAGGAAACAACAAATAGACGGAAAATTTATTCAGCGGCTTCATGTGTGGAATCTAAAGATGGAACTATTATCATGGAAAAAGAAAAAATGTTAGAAAGATGGGAAGAATATATCAAATAATTGTTTTGAGGACAACAGAGAGGCCAGAATAAAGATTAGGAGAGAAAAGGAAAATTTATCATTTACAAAACAAGAAACAGAAAAAGCAATTAAGACTATGACTAAAAAGAAAGCAACAGGACCATTAGCCATCGAACTAATACAAGCTATGGACGATCTTGGAATTGAGTGGATAACAAACATTGCAAACAAAATGATAAAGGACATTTTCCACCAGACATGAGAAGATCAACATTTATTGCCTTACCCAAAAGACCAGGAACCGCAAAATGTGAACTACATCGAACCATAAGCCTCATGAGCCACATAACCAAGTTAATCTTAAAAATTCTGTTATACAGAATGAGGGGTCAGACAAAAGGAGTAATATCAGACGAACAATTTGGCTTTGTAGAAGACAAAGGAACCAGGAATGCCATTTTTATGGTCCGAATGATTAGTGAGAGATACATTGAGATGGAAAAAGATATTTACGTATGCTATATTGATTATGTTAAAGCTTTTGATAAAGTCCAGCATAAACATTTGTTTAAATAGAGAAGAATTGGATATCAATGGCAAAGACCTAAAAACTAATAAAAAATCTGTACTAGGAACAAGAAGCAAACATAGGAATTGGGAATCATCACCAGGCTACTGGCAAACAGGGTGAACTTGAGCTGATTCACCTAACGGACCTTCGAGAAAGATACCATGACGTGACAGTTAATGCCAGAATCTGACAAGGCACCCACCGACGATGAGTGGTTATCTATGGAAATGAAAGCTGGACTATCACACAAAGCCTAGAAAAGAAGCAAGAAGCATATGAGATTTGGTTTCTTTGCCGAGTTCTAAGGATTTTGTGAACAGAGCACACTACCAACGAAGCTGTTCCAAGGAGAGAAAATGGAAGAGAGAGCTGTTATCCATCATTTGAAGAAGGGAGTTGTCATTTCTGGGGCACATAATGAGAAAAGAGGAGTTAGAAGAGTTGACATTGACAGGAAAGATTGAGGGGAAATGAGGCAAAGGAAGACCAAGAATCACATTCATGGGAAGCATAGCAGCATGGTGTAACAAAAGCAAGCTTCAGCTGCTGCGTGCTGCAAAGGACAGGAATCTGTGGAAAGTCATGATCGTCAACGCCCTCTGTGAGGAGATAAACACAGGAAGGTACGAAAAAAACATCTAGATCAATGTCAAGTAACAAACTTTTCCAAACAAAATGGGCAAGTTAAAACTTACAAAGACTATGATCTAGGATATTTATCATGTCTTGAATCGTAAGCTGTTTCAGAGCTACGTTACGACAGTTAGTTCTTCCATTGTCAGGCTACTAAAGTATGTCCATACACAAAGAAGAAGCCACATCACTGACACAACAGTACTGATTTCGCAGTCTTCATTACATAGCAAAGAATCCTGGCAGGTAAAGTCATGGTCTCCTTTTATGTCACTTCTTTATACACAAATATCCCTGTTAATGACACCTTGCGAATTATCAAGCGCCTAATTGAACATGATGATTCTTTGCCATCAAGCACTGCTCTAAAGCCTCCAGACATTTAAATTTACTACTACAACTTTTTACCAACACATACCTCGTATTGACAACTGACAAAAGCACACAGAGAACAGTGGTGTACCCATGGGAGCTCCTAAATCTTATGTGATTCCTTAAATATTCAAGCAAGCATTTGAAGTCATAGCATTATCAACAGACCTTCAATAACAGACCAAGGTCCATTGTCTGGGAAAGGTACGTTGACGATATTTTCGCAATTACTGAAGACGATCATATACAAGGTTTCTTTGAGTATAGCAATAGTCTTTACTCAAACATCGTGTTTGCAATGGAAAAAGAGAAAGAAAGACAATCAGCCTTTCTTGATGTCCTAATAAAGAGACAAGCAGACTGAACTTCAGTTACTACCTACAGGAAACGAACTCACACAGACCAGAACCTTAATAACAGATAACACCATCCAGTTTCAGCTCGTCATAGTGTTATCACCACTCTGTTTGGAAGGGCAAGAAGCATCATTTCAAACCCAAACGACCTCAAAAAGGAAGAAACACGCCTTCAAAAGGTTCTCTTTTCTAATAGATACCATACTAGGAAGGTCCAGAGAGCATTACGAAAAACTAGCAGACGTAATCATAAAGAAGTAAACGAATCTGTAAAGCTAATACATCTACCCTATGTCAAGCGAATCACTGAACAGCTATGACGCACTCTCCGACAGCATAATATCAAGTGTTCATTTTTCACAACATCCACCCTTGAGACGTTACTCTCAAAGGCAATGGATCCAGTTCCACTTGAAGAGAGAAATAATATAGCTTACAGACTACATTGTAAGGGCTATCCTGGCCTTTACATCGGAGAACCAAAGCGCTCCTTGTGTCAAAGAGAAAAAGAGCACAAGAGAGCTCTTCAGAAAGGCCATGAAATGCCGGAACTTTGCTGGACAAAAGATCACACCTTTGGCTGGAAAAATAAAAAGATTCTGGATAGAGAAATAATTACTACAACAAGAAAAATAAAAGAAACCATCTATTCCCTATACCACAGTAATTACATCAACAGCATATCTTACACACATCGTGAAATATGGCTTCCATCATTACAGAAAAATAACACAGCAAACATAAGGTAGGTATGGCGCTATTCCTCAAAACAACTCAATCCCTGTCACCAAGCACCCCCGAATTATCAAAGTACAAAATAGCTATGCCTAATTTCACCAGTAGCCTGACGATGGGAGACGTAACTCTCGAAATTTAGCTCAGAAAAAGCTTACGGCTCACGACATGATAAATATCCTACGTCAAAGGTTTTCAATAAGTCCACAAAATCAAGAATTTTTAAGCTTGTAAAAACTGTTGACAAAAAAGTTAGTTAAAACTATCCGTGAATAAACTAAAGTCAAATAACTCATTTGTCAAAAATGGAAATATTCCTGGTTTTTGAATCTTTCTTGAGTCCCAGAGTTTCTTACCGTTTCCGGTACTACCGGAACCATCTTATGCACACTGGTCAACTGGCTTAAAAGTGTCCTTTGAATGTAATTACCAAGGGGAACGGAAAAATAGACGACTGTAGGGTACTTGAAGAATCTTTGTTGTGTATATTAAAAACTACAAATTCATGTATGCATGTAATTTTGTATACATGAACAAATATGCTGAGGTAGGATAAAACTGAAACAAATAAAGCTAATTTAAACACACACATATATATATGTAATATATATATGTAATATAAATATATTTAAACACACACATATATATGTGTGTGTGGATGGATATGTATATATATATATATATGTATGTATATGTATGTATTTCTTAATGTATTCATATCTGTACTTATCTAATCAGAAAAGAGAAAAGGAACATAAACAACATAAACAATATTAATAAGACAAATGATTAGTAATAAAGAGAAGGTAAATAAAGAGAAAAACACACATATAGTATATAAACGTTTATCCGGAAAAAACAGTAAACTGTAGGAGTCATACAACATGTTAACCATTTAGGGTGTAGCTGTTTTTAAGGCAGTTAAAGTTAACTCCATAAAATGTGTAACATAAGGCCATTACTTCGTAGTATCAGAATGATTATTTTGTTAGCTGACAGTTTGCTATTTTCCCGGCTATGATCCATATGTTGTACCCTTAAGGAGGACCATATTATACTAATAGCTTAACATGTATTTTTTAAAATATGCTTCAATATAAAGACCAAAAACTGTGGTAACCACATTTTTAATACGTGGCTTTACAACGATGTTGACTAATGCAGATCAACAACGTGGTTAAATGCCTTATCTCTTTTATCTATGACTGGTAATCATGTAACAAGCAAGATGTCTACCATTAAATAAATTAGCAAATATACACTTCATCTTCTTCTAAAGGTTTCTATAAATACTATCATTATCAAAATGCAAACATATTATTGGTTATATCAGTAAACATTCTTTTTTATAATGATTAATGTGTTCATCATTTAGACTTGGCGATAGTATATTTACAACTGCAATCGAAACGTTGGAGGAAAGATAAAACGCTATTACACAAAACATATTGTATAGCTTTTTCACATTAAATTGTACCTCTGGATGAACATGTTTAGAAGATAAATAGATTAATAGAGAAATAAATAGATAAGTAGAAAGAAAGATAGATAGATAGGTAGATAGATGGAAAGATGAATGAATGGAGAGATATTTTTTAGTTAGAAATACAAGTGATATACTTACGTATCATAGAAAGCTACTTCAAAAGAGCAACACTTACCATTCAATTCGGTAACGCATATAGTAATGCACAAAAAAGCTACTGCAAGGCTCTTCAACATTATGAGGGTTTAGTTGTTCATAACAGACAAAAAGGTATTAATGCCGTTGATATGTTAATCCATTGTCATGGAGGGTCAACTTAGAGTTGCCTCTTTGCGCTAATGGTACAGCTGTTTCAACTCAAACGGTGGTTCAACACTGATCTTTGATCATAAATGAAAGTTCAGAGCAGGTACTTCTCAGGGACCGTTAGTTTTCCAAATGAAAAATAGAAATTGGTGTACACGGATCATTGCTTTCCTAAAGAACTTCTTTTTTTCTGAGTATCCCTTTCGGCCAAAACTGTCAAAAATGGCATGTCTGCTTAAAACCTATTTCCCGGAAGTATTAAACTCTTTCTATAGATTATTTTAGGCTTTTTTTACATAAATTTGAATTTTAAAAAATTACAGTATTCCTTTAAACTGGAATACCTATCTTAAGTCCAATGGCATTATTTGTATATGTTTTACGCTTAGCTCTGTGTTTTTTGGAGATTTTTTTCATGCTTAAAGAAATTTAAGATATTGAAAGGAATTTATTTAAACCTTTACTTGGCATATTTATCGTAATCATCAAAATATGAACATAAGTATGATTGAACAAAATCACGCAAACTACCAGTCAGTTACAATAAAGGATATTTTTGTACAAGGTAGATAGTTATTCCCTAAAATGTTGAGTTTTTAAATAAAGTATTGATTAATTCTGATTAAAAGGGGTAAATAATTTCATACAAATTTAAAAAAAAACAATTTGTTTTTAATGATCAGTTGGACACTGTTTGTTTATGCTTGCATTTAATACCAAATAGTTTCCCTCACTGTAGCAAGGTTAGACCAGTAGATTTCAAATGAAGATCATTGAAGGTACCTCGTGGTGAAAACCTGTGGTCAATAGATCGGGAATCTATTATGTTACTTACACTGTGTGGTTCAAAAGCATTTAGAAGTCATTTTATGACGATGACTTTTACCCAGTCTTCTGTTATTTATCCAGCCTTAACTGGGCTCATTATCACGTTCCAAAGTTATGTCGCGCATTCTTGTGAACAAAATTTCTATACCCAATCTCCTGCTAACCTATTAGCCTTAAGCTAAGGCAAGGCCTCAATGTACTACGTGCAGCATTTCAAAGATCATTCTCTTCCTCTTTGAAGAAATCTGCCTTTGCACTGTTGCTTGGAATTTGGTTCGATGTTTTATGTATTTTATATTTTCAAATCATAAACTTAATCTTTTTCACGTTTTCAGAATCATGCCTGTTCTTAGTATGGCACCTAAAATTGTTCTTAGACAGTAGCTTTCAAGGCGTTGCAACTTCCTTGCGTCATTTGCTAACAATGTCCAAACCTCTTCAGAACAGACAAGAACTGAATCTACATCTATATCAGAGATGGGCAACCTACAGCCCGCGTGAAGAATTTTCGTAGCCCGCGAGGCCATAAAATTATATAATTTCACCAGTGTAGTTTTGACTGCGTGTAAACGGGCACACCGGTGTGGCTTCACTCCACTTTCGCAGCGAGGACGGCAATACTGACAGCGAGGTTAATTTACATAAGCTGTCTTTTGTTTTTTCTCTTTGTTTCTCTCTCTATTTCTGGCTTTTCGTATTACGTTTGGCCCGCGTGAAGAAAATTTTGGAAGAATCTGGCTAACTCTCCAGAAAGGTTGCTCAGCCCTGATCTATATAGTGAAAATGTACTTTTGATATCTCAGTGGTTCCTTTCTGGTAACAGAGCTTTTTCAGAGTTTCAAATACAACTCAAGCAATATTTTCTCATATATCTCTGGACGATTAAGGAATAAAAAACGTGATGTTGACTCACTCACTTTCTCGACCCTCAGGTTATCGATATGGTATTGTTCTTGAAGGAGAGCACAATGTTACCATTGTCAGGGCGTATTTCCACATCTTACTTTCTTCAAGCTGCATTAATTTCTTTACCAGACACAAAGTTGGATAGCATCAGTGAGTGCATGGAGAAAAGACAGCTTGGTTGGTTTGGTCACGTGGAGAGAAAAGATGACGATGATTAGGAGAAGAAATGCATATCAATAAAAGTGGAAGGTGCTGTTATGAAAGGGAAATCAAAGAAAACATCGGAGGAAGTAATCAAATTGGATTTGAAGCATCAAAGATCTAGTAAAGGACAGACTGGCCTGAAAGACCATTTTATTGAACCGTCGAAGGCATACCAGCATGTAAAACAGACGTAAAACTGAATATGATGATGATGATGATGATGATGATGACGATGATGATGATGACACTTACTATCCGTGGGGTGTCACCTTTGTCCCTTATAACACAGAAAAAGTCATCATTCAATTCTTTTGTTTAATCAGATGCTCTTGGATGTCATTTACAGGGATTTGTTGTCATACATCAAATTTCAGTGTAGCCAATCTGTTTGTATAGATGAACAAATTTAACGAATCTGAAGATAGGTAGATATAGTGGATATAGTTTACAGTTGAAAGTTAGAGGAAGGTGTGGCCTTCTAAACTCCCCCCTCCCTCATCCAGGAAAGCCATATCTGAGTACAATTCCTTTGTCTTTGGCCGCCACTACCGTCATCGCTTTTGTCACGTTCTAACTAAAGGATGCCGTGGATGATAACCCACTAGTTTTTTTAACAAAGGTATTACACCATAACAATACCAGATCAACAGTACCAAGGTAACTATTTCTTAACATTTATATCAATACTTTATTTGTAGTACATTAAGATAACGATAAAAAGTTTAATGTGGCCAAAATAATATCAGTTCTATAAAATGAAGTATCTGGAAGAGTACACAGATCAGACTTTTCAAACAGCGTCTTCCTTATAGGTTGGGTGATTTTGACGTTTTTCAGAATATGGTACAGAATATTATTATTATTATTATTCTTACTATTATTATCATTATATTACACAAATGAATTGTTGCATGTGGGTGTAAGGTACTGGCTCAGAAGGAGTACAAGAGGGGACACGATAGGATGGGATTGAGAATATATTGGGTGCTGTGCAAGTAGTATGGGTTGAAGTGTGCTGGGAAGTGGTTTGAAGAGGTACATGACAAAGTTAGAAAGAGTGAAGATGGTAGGTTTGAAGGTTGGTGGGATAGATCAGTGGAGACAATGCAACAGGTGGAAAGTAATCGTTCAGATGTTGTTGTTGTTGACCGCAATGAGAAGAGATGGCTGATTGTAAATTTTGCTGTGCCTTCCGATCGAAATGAGACAGCTAAGGAAGAAGAAAAGGTCACAAAGTATTCTCCCTTGGCCCAACAAATCCGGAAGCTACACAGCGTATCTACCAGCGTTGTTCCAATTGTTGTTGGAAGCTTAGAAGTGGTGACGAAGTGGTTGGAGAGCAGTTTGAAAGAGTTGGGCATCCCTGATGCCTTGCGTTGGTCTCCAAACATCTACCATCATTTGGACCCACCAACATATGGAGGAAGGTGCTTAACCTCTAAAGCTACCGGTCGGTAGCCGGGGTTAAGTTTGCTCGTCTGGCAGGTGAATACCATCTCCCTGTGCAGGCTGTTATGCTGGACATAAGCTTTGTTATTATTACACACATGAATTAACACTTGGACTTAATGTCCAAGATATAGGGTCACAGCTAGTTTCCTTAGAGATCAAGAACCTGTGATTCTCGTTGTGCACAGTAGAGTTAATTTTTGGATTAACTCAATTCTTGTTACACCTATTTCCAAAAGGACTGTTTAATTCTGCTTGCTACAGTGCCAAAGGCACCAATGTCTATTGAGAACCTTGATTGATACATTACACATCTTCCTTATTTTTCTGGCGAGATCTTGGTATTTTATGATTTTTTCCTGCTCCTTGTTTCTTATATTTACATCAACTGATGTGGCTACATCTATTATGATCGTTCCATTTGAATTTTGTCCATTATTATAATATATGGCTTTCTTGCATGAATTTCGAGATACGTTTGTACTGTAAAATTCCATAATACTTTGAAGTGTTCATTGTCAACAACGCTCTCAGGATGATATTGGTACCACTTCTCACTTATTCCACATCCTTGCTGACCTAAGATATCCCAATAGAGTACTCTGGCTACAGACATGTCGACGCTTGTATTCTTTTTGGGCAGGATTACTACGCTGGCTTACAATGTGGTGAATTGCTTCATCCTTTTCACCACACATTTTGAATTTTGCATCTTCCATGATATTTCCTATTCCTGCTTTTATGGCATTCGTTCTGAGGGACTGTGACTGAGCAGCTATTAGCATTCTTTCAGTATTTTTCTTTAATTTTTCCTTCTGTAACCACGCCCACGCCCCTATTGCATTTGTCTAAAATGCTTTCTGTTAAGTCCCATTTTGTAGGTACTTGTTTTTCTCTCTTCCTTTCGTTTTTTCTTGTAAGCTTTCAGGCTTTTCCATTACATGTTCCTTAAGACTCAGTTCTGCTATATCAACATAATCTATCGAAATAAGTCCTTTATTTTCTTTCTTTCTAGCAAGTAAAGCCTATCTACAGTTTTTCTCGGGTGTAGATCTCTGTAAATGGTCATTATCTTGTTTGTCTGTCTATGGCTCTTAATTCTTTTCTTGCTCAGTTCAGAAAAGCAGCAGAGTATCTACGTAATGACACTCTCCAGGGATTAATGGTAGTGATACTATTCCACCATCCAGTTTTGAGTTGAAAATTTTCTTTCCCATCTTAAATACTCTTTCTTCATTTTTCCTTCCATTCCTTGCATAAGACTTGGTCTGCTTCCATTATTCCCAGGTACTAATAGCTATCTTCTTCATTCATTCCCATGACTTTATCATCTGGTAAAAGAATCCCTTTGACTTACTGATCTTCTCGCGTTTCAAAACTAAAATGGCACATTTTGTAATACCAAATTTCGTTCCACATCCTCACTTACAACCCTGACTGTCTGAACTAGAGTGCAATGCCTTCTTACTTTTAGGAAACAGCTTTAGATCATCCATAAGCAACATATGATTTAGTCTCTCTCCAATTTGCAAACTCGTAGTAAGCATTAGCTTCTCCTAGAACTAAAGCCATTTGAATTATAGTTAATACAAACAGTAGTGGTGACAGTAACACTTTGAAAGATCCCTCTCTTAATTTTAACTTGACCTAATAGTTCATTTCCAGATGTTAGTTCAGTTTTCCATGATTTCATGCTGTGATCTAGCAAATCTACATTATCAGCTATTCCAAATAAACGCAGGCACTCTTGGATCCAAGAGTGACGAACATTGTCGTAAGCCTTTTTATAGTCTACGTATGACGTTCCTTTTTGGTCCTCTGGGATAATTCCTTTTTCCTTCAAGTGGGTAACGTTCCTTCAGCTATCATACCAGTCAATAGCTTCCAAATGAGTGGCAAACATGTTATTAGCCTGCAATTACTCAATATGTTTCCTTTCTTCATGTCTTTTAATAAAAAAACGGTTCTACTTTTTGTCATCCATCGTGGAGTCTTTCTCGTCTCTAAGCGTCTCTAAGCT
>RDPX01000187.1:1377537-1390868 GCA_003991215.1 Morbakka virulenta
GAGTTTAACAGTCTGTAAAGGCAACTTTCCGCTTTAAATAAAACAAATGTCTCCCAGCTGCTTGTAAGCTGTAAGTGGATCAAATCTACAATTTGGTAATTGTAAGACATTCTGTATTGATAACGTTTGGGCTTGCCTTGATGACTGAATTTAACAGTCTGTAAAGGCAACTTTCCGCTTTAAATAAAACAAATGTCTCCCAGCTGATTGTAAGCTGTAAGTGGATCAAATCTACAATTTGGTAATTGTAAGACATTCTGTCTTGATAATGTTTGGGTTTGCCTTGATGACTGAGTTTAACAGTCTGTAAAGGCAATTTTCGGCTTTAGATAAAACAACTGTGATCTGCGCAGTGATGCTTAGAATAATGCCTTGGTAATGTCTTGAAACTGTATTTAACAGCTTTTTGGTTCTCAAGTGCTAAATCATATCTTGGACCAAGGCAAAAGGGAGAATAGAATCAAAGAATGAAAAAATAAATTCTCGAGCTCATGGACAAGGAAAGAAACCCAGTAGTAAACAAAGATGTAAAAAGAAAAGCTGAATAGGCAGTGCAAAAACGTAAAAAGGGCAAAGACCCTAAACAAATAAACTTAGGGAAGATTTAAAACCTGATCTTAGGTTGTGAAAAAATATAATAATAGTAATAAATAATAATGATAATGGGAAAGGAGGTGACTGGTTTCTTTCAATGCAGCTCAAATAAAGCTTCACAGCAAGGCTTTTATCCTTAAGTTTGATTATTCAAATCATGGCCTTAATTGTTTTAAGAGAAGAGAAGGAAAAAATGGTTTCAATGAAGGAAACATTAAAATTTATTTTACCTTAATTTAGAATTTTTTGATACCTACAACAGGGGGGAAGGTGGTGCAGCAATATATTCCAAAAAGCAGCAATGTTGCTTCTAAGGGGTATATTAACAAAAATATAATTTGTTGTATAATCTGTAGAGAAAGTTTTACTTTATTGAGCAGAGAAGATTAACGGCTTCTTCAGTTATAAATCTGTCGTTTACAGGTTTTATCAACATAAAGTGACCAGATTTTTTAGTAGGGAGGATACTTGAATAACGAATCTAATAATTCGGCCCTTCTGAATAATGCGCACAGACGGGCTTAAATATCTCACGTGATTAATGAACAAGGCGCACGACACTTGATATCTTACTCTTGGAGAAAGAGTTTGTTTTCGAAAATTATTTTCCTCGGTCATTTCATTTTTTCTCTAAAAGATATGTATAATGTATAATGTATATGATTAATAACGAGTCTGGATTCATTAATTCAAAGCTAACATTGGAGTTTCTCAGTTTTACGACCACTGTTCCTATTTCATTACATAAAACGGTTTATAATAGCCCTACATTTCGTTCTATCAATTGCATCGTCCTCCACTACACCAATATGCCTCCTGTCCTCCTCCAAGGTCTTTGACCTGGTCTTGCTCGGTCTTCCAGGAGGTCTTCTCCATGTACACTCCAATTAACTTCCATGCCAAGCACTTCAAACTTTTCTCTCCTCTTTACATGTCTGTGCAATTTCAATGTTCTTCTCCTGTGTATAACATCCAGTTGCTCAAGTCGACATCTTTCGGCTACTTTTTCACTTTTTACTCTGTCTCTTGGTGTTCCATCAATCTGGGTGCCGTGCCAGAATTCTGGCGTAGGTGGCAGCCATATAAGCCTTCTCTTGTTGGTTCTTCAGACCCTGAGTGAGCACAGTTGGTCTCCAACCAGTTGCACTTTCTAACCATGCCCAGAACGTAGTTGTTTGTCTTCCCATTGATCTTTTTCCTTCTAAACGGCAAGTCAGCACAACCTCTTCAAGCCCCTCCTTCCATATCACATGCACTACAAACCAAATCCGCCTGTTCATGATCGTCTGTAATAAACATCTATTAGTCCCTGCCTTACGAAGAACGTCCACATTGGTTATCCTGTCTGTCCATGATATCCCCAACATTCTCCTTAGAAACCACATTTCCACTGCTCTGCTTACTGGTATAACATTGAATTGGTTAACGGTTAATTTAATACCTGGGATCATTAATATAAAGGTAACTTGAATATAGTATAATGATAATAAACGATATGAGGCCTCCAAAGACGAACTTGTAAAAATTATATTCATATTGAAATCTTACCATAACTTTTTTTTCACTGATATATGTTTTACTAAAAGAAGATCACGTGGAGTTAAATTTAAACCCTGACTCGCAAAAATACTAACAAGAATAGATGTTCCTTTTCAGCTTTGATATCAAACCGAATCAGTCAGATAGATGGCATCAGTAACATCAAGGTGAGGTGCATGGTAGAGTTTTGGTAGAGTTTTGGCCTAAAAGGATAGCCAACAAGGAACTATTACACAATGCAGGTTAAACTGCATCTCTGACAAACACCGTAGCAAAAAATGAATTAAAAACTGGGGTGGACATAACTTAAAAGAAGTGGAGAGGAGATGTCTAAAGAAGTGACTGAGGGGTAGGATGATCAATTGCAAGAGAAAGGAAACAGTTTGTAAAAAATAAAGGTAAGCACAGGAACCTGTAATAATCCAGAAACATTGCAATACTAGGGTAATTCAACTTTTTCAAAAAGTATACTGGTAATGTTTCTGGGTAACTATTTCTCTCAAAAACGTCGCCATAAAGTTGCTCTACATCGGGAGTATTCTGGTTATCATTTTGGCTCAATGAATAATGAAACATTTTCCGAACCTTAAATTTCTGTTTGATAACACCCTCTGAAGTGAAGTCATAAAGAATAGTATCTAGGCAAACGACACAAACAACCTTTTTGTTAAAAGTCATGTGTGAGGAATTAAAATAACTGTTTTGTTTCCAGAGACACTTCTATTCGAATTGAAGATAGCAATGTCGCCCCGCAGCATGTCATGTTGGGAACTTTAACACAGCTTATTTGCCCATTTGCCCCCCAACCAAACCACTAATTGTTTCCATGCTATTTAAGAATGTTTTCACAATTTACGAGCTTCAATTTTTAGCAAGCCTATCGATGGCTTCAAAGAAATTCAAAAGTACGTCTGCTACATGTGCGCAGTTGTGTGTCATGCCAGAAGGTAATAGACATGCAACACCTATTACATAAATGATAGTATGATGGGAGAATGTTGCTAGCAAGAAATGAGGAAGAGGGGAGGGATCAAGGGTAAATACTCAAATAAAAAATCCCATTTATTATATTTATTATATTATATTTATTATGTATTTACACAAGCAGCTTCTCCTTTACCAATTTAACACGTTTTTTTAAAGGAGAGCATTGAAAATGATGCCACGTGCCACAAATGATGCAAGAACCACTAAAAAGAAGATCATGCTTCATCTTAATTACCAGCAACATCAGAGAAAGTACAACTTTTTTTGGTACAACAACTTTCAACTCTACATCCTTTTAAGATCAGCTCGGTTAGTAGACAAAAATTTCTTAAGCTTAAAAAATGTCAAAAATATATTTCGCTTCGAACTTGATTCGAACCGTGTTTATGATATTCAAAGCCATTTGCACTACTGAATCAGCGCCGCGTTAGATTAAATTACATTATTTCTGGGTCCCGATTTCCATACTTGATTAACATTCAAAACAGTCTAAATCCTCCCTTTTCACATTAAATTCACTACCTTTATTTTATACATTCCGCGAATCAGTTCACCTAACTGTATATATGTGCTCGAAAAATTATTGTGGAAAGTGTTTCTACAGTAAGACACAGACTCATTAATTTTTGATAATTATTTTTCATCGGTAGAAAAATTATAGACCAAGAGATCATACGATCTTTGTCCTACTTCTTGTCGTGCAAATGCTGGAAAGAATCAAATGATCGAATGATCACCATCAAAAATTTTATCAACTTTCTTAGCTGTATATTAACTTATTTCAAACTAATAGCTTTAAAACCGGTTTTGCGACGTGACAATATTTACGAAAATTCTCTTGCCAGAGAATCAGTATTAAAGAGATACAATAAAAAAAATCAAAGAACGAGTAAATGGTCAAAAATTTAATTAAAATTATGAAAATATACTTTTACGAATTATAATGTTTAAAAGTAGATAAGTAAGGCTCCTGAGCCCAAAAGTAAAAAAGCAAACTAAACCCATTCTATGTAGCGCATCTCAATTGTCAATTTCCCAAGTGATCAACACTAGCGCAATTTGACCTGAGAGTCGCTACACAAGAGTGCTTAAGCCGGTGTCTATACAGAAGAGACCAATTCTCCACCACATCGACCGGCCAAACATGAATAGCGTCCTTATACATAATTAATGAAAGATCAACGGCGACTGGGAACAATGACCAAGCGTTCCCCCGCGTCTCCTGCCGTTTGCTAGGAAAAAATAGAGTTGATCTGAATTTTATTGTTTTTTCGTAAAAAATTATGGAATTTCAAGAATAAGTTAGATTTGATTATTAAACATATACCTCAAAGGGCACGTAGTAGTGTAGATTTAGAAAAAAAACCATCGTCATCTTCATCAAATTATGGATTAATTTTGTTATGGAGTATAAGTTTCACGAGTTAAAGGATGTTGATTCTATTAAGACTCAAGCTTTGGCATATTGGCAATGTTAAAACCCGTTATTTATATCGCAAGTATCCTTAGCGTATGGAGAACACCAACAATTCACGGTAAGAAAAAAGTTTTACAGTTTATAACTAGATTTGTAACTGACTGTATAATGAAACGAACGCTAAAAGTAAAGTTCGGCATACTTAACTGTGTTTTAATAGAAGACGCAATAAATGTTTCTTATCACAAGTACGATCGTAATCAAAAATTGACTTAATTGTTTTTATGAAAACAAACACTGTGATAATTGCTTAGAAAAAGAGTTAGAAGGCAGTCAGTCACCTACTGGGGCACAATACTTTTTAGAAAAATTATCGTTAAATCGATATTTACGGCGTTTTTGATACTAGTCAGAGATGTAATTTTTTTCGTAGCAAATAAGAGTGGGATTGGCAATTTTGGATACCGATAATAAAGTAAAGATTATTGTGCAGTCTTATTCGCAAGTATACGACTGTTGGTCTCCCACATAATAGCAATGATAATAATAGTAACAATAGTCATGTGATGACTACAGTAAATAATAGTCGATATATATTTACATTTATATTCACACACATATATATATATATATATTTACATTTATATACATATATATCTATACATATATACACATCATTATTTTTTAAAGTTTGAACCATATTTCGTCTACAAGATGCAAGCTACATGATAGTTTACTACAGAAAAAGTAAAATATTTTTTCGAACAGGGTAGCAAATTACAAGCTAATCTAATAGTTTTTCTTATTATCAATAGTCTTTATGCAGCGTTCATAATCAAAATATCTACATTCGTACAACCAACAACTATCATAAAATTATTTTAGCTATACGTTTCTCAAATGCAGCGGGGCAGGAAAAAGATTTGATCTCTGTCAAAAATGACCTTTTTACGAAATTTTTCAAAATTGACTTCAAAAAGAAGAAATCTTTTGTATTGGTTCAACAAAGCAAAAGATCATGAAGCTATGATGTCCTCTAGGTAGAGCTGAACAAAGTGTACAGAATTACTTCAAGCAAAAACATTCATCATCGAAGTCTGGCCGAGGTTGTAGCAAGTATTGCCACAACCCTACTCCAGATATTTCTACTTATCACAACTGACAAGAGAGAAGCATTGTAGTAGACACGTTTACATAGATGTTATTTATTGGAATTGCAATACGTTTAAAAAAATTACTGGAACTAGCCAAATAATTTAGACAGTAATTTGGGCTGCAATAATTAGTATTTTATTGTACTGTGGTTGGGGTCGTAATATGAATTATAAGATAAATTGTTGCCATAATTTATGCCTTCAACTAATAATGTTCAACAATCAATCTAGTTCACCAAGGGTCATTGATTTTGGAAAGCATTAGCTTGAGCCAAATAGTTTGTAACAGTTAAATGAGCCGCAAATGTTACTTACCAGTTAGTTATATTTTATAAGCACCGTACACTTTAGGGTCCAGTCCTTGCAGTACGTCAAGGAAACATTGTTTTGCGCTCTTTTACAAGGGTGTACATCACACATAATCGGCATCAATGACTAAATCAAAATGGCATTTATTTAGCATTTAGAAGGGTAGAACGATATAACACGTTTTCTGGACATATGTGAAATCAAAGGCAGATCACATTTGAATTGCTTTTGTACTTAATGGATATATCATCCAGTACTTCATTGTATGATAGGCAGTCAAAATTTAGCAAACATTAATGACAGAAAGAACAATAAATTCAATTCAGTTGAAGACTTGTAAGTACCTGGGGACCAAAATTGATAAGAGGATCAGATAAGGCCAAACTAGGATTTGCATAAATAAAAATTAAGAAAGATATGAAAATCAAATCCCACTGATAGTTGCAAAATTCAGATGTTAAATTTGGGAATTCATTGACTTTTAATACCTTGATGGGTACAAAATATGGATGCTACGTACTGCTTTAATCTTCCCTAGATACAACATGCAACAAAAGAAGGTATAAAGCAGTGCCTGGAGAAACTATATAAATACGTCAATACAAAACTAAAAGTTGTACGATATAATAAACGTGCATGCTATAATTACATCAAAATTGATATTGCAGCAACAGAGATTTAATAAGACAAGAAAAAGTGAACGAAATTAAACTTGTGGTGGTATGAAATTATAAGAGAAAGCCCAATCACAATGAACAAAGATCTGCTGTGGTAGTTAGAGATAGGGGGTTACGTTTCAGAGCGTATATTCTTGAGTCCTGGTGAAGGAAGGTGTCTTTTTTATTGGCAACTGGGACATTTAATAACTTCTTGTTAAAAAAGGTCTTTCTCTTATGAATGAAATGCCTTGTCTGTGACAAAATAATCTATTGACAAAAGTAAACAGCTCATTAAACAAAACACGCTCCAACTCATTAACATCTCTTATCTTATTCGTTTTAATGTCCTGTAAACAAAACAGAGTTTGTTGTCAATAGATGCTCAGTGAGCATGTTTATTCATTACACAAGTCTCCAAATATGCAACTTATTGTATATACGACTGAAACCGATCACTGCCTTTTACCCAGATCTCCAAGAATTTACCCAGATCTCCAAGAATTTCGTTGGGGCAAAATTGCTAGATTCAACAATACGATATATTGCTAAACTACAATTCTGTTTTTTATACAGGTAATACTATTAATTTATTTTTCTGCATATATAAGACCCGGGATTGTGATTGTGTACTTGCGTTAAAGATATTTAGAACAAACGTGGCATATACCCCAAGGTACAACAACATTTTATTTATTCCGAAAAAATTTCAACATTCTTCTACATAAAAAAACTTAGAAATATATTTATCAAAATCTTTTTGACATAGCAATAATAGATAAAGACTGAAATAAATAATAATTACATGAAATACGTAAATACTAACATAAACAAAAACAAATGAAAAATGAAATAATACAAAAATAAATATAAAAATATGTTTAAAGAAATACAATCATACATAAGTTTAAAAAATCAATACACAAATAAATTAATAAATAAACTCGACAAAGTATAGGTGGAGTATGTATCTTGGAAGTCTGGCGTTATAAATCTTGCAATTTAATCAGAAGCTCCCATAGTTTTAAAGAGAACAAGTATAAGTTTTATAGATCATCCTAAAAAGTCGGTAGTAGTATTATTATTTTTAACTTGTTCTTCGTTTTCTACTTAAAATCCATGCACGTTACATTAATTTATTATTTCCTATCTTCTATTGTTCAACTATTATTGATATTTCGCCACTTTTTTGTACGGTTCCTGTATCATGGTCCCCCTTTCTAACACCTATCCTGTACAACAAAAACCCCGCAGTTCGGTCGACAATTAATTTGCCATAGTTTGTATGTAGAGGTTCTTTCGTCACATACATCACTTCCTCTGATCATATAGATTTATGTATTTATAGGTGGCACCTGATCAGTGTTGCTGGGCAGCCATGTCTATATGTCCGTTTCGATTTTAAATGCCTGAAATGGTTGACATGGTCATCGACTGATGATCCATGACTGCAGTATTCACCATCAGACATGTCTACGTTTCTCTTGTTCATCAACAAAAACTACCATCGAACATTTTTCATCACTTTTTTCACCATATCTCTATTTCTATCCTTCATCCATCATCGCTCTTCATTTTATTTGCGAATAATTCATTTTTGTGTTTCTCGTTGCGTTGTCTTTCGTGTTGTGATGTGGATTGCCCATGTATGTATTGTCCCATTATTGTCGTATAATCAATCAGTTCCATCTTTGGCTAAAGTTTTCCGAGTGTTTCACCTTTATTCTATATATCTGGGGTTTTTTCTGTGTACCACCAGACGTTTCCTTGATTAATCCTAATGTTCTAAAAACAACGAGAATGCAATCCTTTGTCCTTCCAACCTTTTTCATTCTCCTTTCCTTAAACTCATTTTGATAGAAATATCAAGTTTGATTGCATCAACACTAATCACTTTAACCATTATAACCTCTACTTGACCACTTGATATTGCAAAATTCTCGTGTAAGCTCTGATCTAAAAACTTAGATTTTATTGCAGTGCCTTGATTTCAAAAAATGACTTTTCTCAATATCTCATTATCACCTAAAACCAATAGTATTAAACACTTCCTGACCATTGTGAAAAATATTCCTTTGAAACACCTGACGCAACAGAACACACAACACTGTTTAAGTTCAATGTGTAGTGCATTAGACTTCTTTGCAGCAAGACTCGTCAGTGCACTTCACTATGTGTAACATGTACTGTGACTGGCAGGGACGCAACTAGAGGGGGGAGGGGGAGCACTCCCCTGTAGTCCCCTAGCCCTCCCCTGCCCTACTTAATTGTTTTCTCAAATTTGTGCCCTAAACTTGACAAATTTGTGTCCTCCACTGAACTTTGTTCGTTTTCTGCAAAACGAAAACATCCTTTATAGCAAAAAAAATGATCCCAAAATGGCACAAAATGATGTTTTCAGTCTATTTTTTCAAAAACTTTTTTTTGGGCTGACGCTCCAGACCCTCATTTCTATGACACACCGGTTCTGCCTTACGAGTGGCCTTCAAAGATTGAAGACACTCAACAATTGTGCCCCAATTGTGGTAAAGCTCCCCATGCCCTGATAAAATTCTAGTTGCGCCAGTGGACTGGCGAACATGTTTTGCTTTCCATTTTTCAGACTTGTGGAACAAGACTTTGCTATGCTCTTCTCCGTGAGGGTATGTATACGAAGCAACGACTGGGTGGTTGTCAATGACTGATTCCGACCAAGGAATCTTTCTGCAAGGACTTTCCCCAGCAGCTTCAAAGTTTTTGATTTCAAGCTCTGAATCAAGGGTCTTGTTTGATGCATCCAAATGACGCCGGCGGTATCCTTTGACAACAGTGGCGCGTACATCCCAGTCTTTCAACTGGGTTGTATGCGCTATTGCCATGCGCGTGTGTAAACGCAACAACGGTATCTTAATCGTTGTTTTCTAATTGTTTCGCCCACACTACTAAAGCCTGTTGGTTTTTTTAGCATCATCTGGTACGTCTCTAAAATAAAAACAAGTGGTTTGACATCCTTGTTTGGCGTTAATGCAGTATCTTGGAACTCAAATAACTGAAGAATTCTTTCAAAATCGTCAGAATGGGTCTCTCTCTGTGTGTCTCTCTGTCTCTGTCTCTGTCTCTCTCTCTGTCTCTCTCTCTTTCTTTCCCCCCTCCTTCTCTCTCTTTCTACTTGTTGCTACTCGGTAGAGTACAAAGTAAGTGTGGCTATTTTATCAGGTTTTTGTTTGTACTCCATGCTCTAATTATTTCCACACCTGTTCAATGGATGTCCTACTTTTTCGTCTGCTTCATCAAGAACTACACACAAAAGTTTCTTAGATAGCACATAATCTGCAAAAGATATGTTCTTCTGCACGTGCTTCATTCCTTTCCAAAAGTTAAGGCTTCTGAACATGGCATTACATCATATTTTTTTAACAGTATAGAATTAGGGTTTGCTTGTCTTTCTGTTTCATCATGTTACTAAATTTTTTTAGTCTCTTCTTTCTATAAGTTTTTTCTTTTTTTTTTCCTATTGCCTTTTTTACGTTCCTTGTGATTTTCTTGCTGTTACTGGTTTTACATAATTACTACAAAAATGCAAATGATTTTTTACTGACTACCACCAAAATAAAGTCGAGAAATTCAAATTATACGGTTTAACTTCCAACCATTATTTTTGAATTTCTTAGGCAAATAACATATTTCATGAAAAATATTGTTTTTTACTTTTAAATGTCGGTTATTACTTATTTCCAGCACACCATGGTTCTTGTATCCCTTTTCTCATTGATCGCAAAAAAACTTGTCTCTCAACTATTTCGCTGATTTCACGTTTCGTTTGCAGTCCTCTATTTTCAAAAAAGATTATTTTTTTAATCTTAAAACTCGTTTGTATGTCTACTGAATCTAAATTCAGAATGTTTGAAATGCTATCATTTTTTAACTAACTATCAAGCCTGGGTTATCTACAGAAGGTTTATTTTTCCATGCTTCAAGAGATGGCATTTTGCAGATATTTTCCTGAGAAAACCAGACAAGGGTATAAAGTCTATGACAAATAGAAAAGACAGGAGGTATGAGGGTGGTATCCCCTTGACAAATTCCATATTTAAAATGTATGCCTTAAAATTCTACAAGCAAAAACAAAGGGGAGTCTTCCACCCCAGCATAATTATTCAAGAAGTATGATGGCTTTTAAATCAAGTATTAAGTTTAGTACACTAAAGTACGTTGCTATGGGAACAAAATCATAAGCTTTCTTATAACCGATTCATTTGACCAACAAAACTCTTTTCTTTTCGTTCTCTTCCAAATATCATTTTATCACTTAGTTTATCATCTGTGAAGTCGAGAGACCAACAATTCAGTAAATATTTCCTGTATTTCACACATCATCAGACCAATCTGAAACATATAAAGAATGCAACTACTCAGTTATATGACTGCAATGAGAGAAAACATGACATAGGTTTATAATCAAGAATGTTCCGTGGTCAGTAGCTACCAACAACTAGATCTTGACTGTCAACGTCCTGGTGTTAATCTCTGGCTTCATATCTTTTATCCAGAGTGCTTCCAGCGTGAGTTGATAAGCTTCCCCTCTAGATGTTGATTTTAGGATTTCGATGTCCTCATTTGATAATTACTAGTACAAATTTCGAAGTATCTCTTGACTGGACTTGTTATGGCACAATGTTCTTTGATGCAGGTTTGGAGATGCCGGCTAGTTCGGCGACATAGCACGTGTTGCAGGTTCCAAGAGCTACACTCTTTGAATATTCTATACAGAAATCCAGATACAAGTGATCTCTTGTACCTCTTTGGTGCCAAGGCATGGCAGTTTATCATCATTGGTACTTTTTTCTTTTGCTCATAGCTAAATAAGGTCTTTAAGATTTCCCGTGAGAAGGGTTCAGACAGTGCACGGGCAGATTTTAGGTCTATGAGGGACTATACACCTTTCCTTTCGTCATTTACACAGAATAATTGAGACATTCGTAAATCATTGAAGTGTCTTATTGCAACTTACATACTGGAACTTCTCAAGCAGATGTATCACGAATACGTACTTGGTTTTCCTACTGGTATCCCTCAAAATACATCGAAGTTAGTAGCTTTAAAGATACTTTCAACTGAAATTCGTATTTTCATTTTGCGATCTCCATTGAATTTATTCCTTTTATTGGTTTAGTCTTCTAATCAATGAATTTGGTAAATGAGCACCACTTTGGTATTATCTTCTTACTTTGTCGTAAATCTTTTTCATGTTTATTGTAGTCTCCTTCTTAGGTGATCTTTGACTTCGCTAGATATTCGCTAGATGTTCGCTAGATATTTTGATATTGCAAAAATTTGGTATAACAATATAACTATACATTGCTATTGCAAATTTTAACAGTAAATGGCCAAAAAGTAGAGATTAATATTTTTTTGTTTATGCATTACTATGTTATATTCGGTTTGATGATGATGACGATGATGATAATGACAATGATGATGATGATGATGATAATGACAATGATGACGATGATGATGATTATTATTATTACTATCGAGTGCTTACACAGCATCTAGTGATGGATGGGTGAAAAACCCACATTCAGCGCCTAGCAACAAGCCAGATAAGCTGAATCCAGGGACATGTACTGTAGCCACAAGACTGAGATAAATAGAAAACCAAATAAAAAATGACAACATCACTTCAACCTTGCAAGTGTCGCCCAACAATCAGTAAGGAAAGGCACATTGCTCAAGCGGTTGTTGTTTTATGACAACAACTCGAGACTACAGCACTCCCCACTCCTAGCCTGATAGCTAACAATACATGGAAAGATATCTTAGTACTAGCACTAAGTCTGGTATTGCAGCATTGAATTCAGATTGTATATTTGTTATTGCCCTGTTTGGTGACAAAAACAACAATCAATAGGCAGAAAGAGCCATGTTGTTATGTATGGCAAAGGGCATTTATTATTATTATTATTAATATTATTATTGTTATTATTATTATTATTATTATTATTATTAAATGAATAAAGCTTGGTACAAGCCATAATAAATAACTACCAAATACTGCTAGTTAAAAATACAAAACATGTTCTGATAAATGAAACAACCGTTCTCAAACCCAAGAGACAGCCTTACTCAGCGCAAGGGAAATTTCGAATCTGATTGTGTAATAAAACTATAAAAAAATTTATTTTTTTTTAATTCTAAAACTAAATAAACAAAATTCTATTCATAACGTGCTTATTTATATCAATCAATATCTTGTACTAGTCCTGAAAACACCTTTCGAATTATTGTTTCGCTATCTATTAATATTGTTTTTTGCATTTCCGCAACTGTCCTGAGCAAAAGTTCTTCGTTTTCAAAAATGTATTTTATGGCTTTCGTCACTTGTTTTATACCACCTCCAAGGGCGCAAATTATCACAGGTACAACCTTAATATCGTAGTCAGGTCGTCTTTCTCTCATTTCAAACGCCAACTTTCTATACTTAGCCATCTTTTCTAGACGCGTGTTCACAATGTTCTGTTGCTTGGGGCACGCCATGTCACATATCCAGATCTTTTTCTTCTCTTTGTCCTCTATGGTCAAATCCGGCCGTCTTGCCGTAGTTGTTTTTCGTAAGTTGAATTCAAAATCCCATACTACTTTTGCTTCGTGGTTTTGGATAGTCGTTCCTCTCTTCCATTTCTCTTTATACCAAAC
>RDPX01000187.1:1413474-1440886 GCA_003991215.1 Morbakka virulenta
AAAATAACGGCGTGAATGAGGCTGGAACAACTTGTGAAGGTCTCTCGCCCGGCAGGTGCTCCCCGGATCAGCAGCGGGGACCCGGTCGTCATCATACTACTGCTAAGAGAATGTGGGGCAAAAAATTAAATGTAGCTGTAATGGAGTGCTACTTTCTAAGTGATCCAGTGAATGAGGATGCTAAATAAATAGACATCGCCATTCCTGGGGACAAAAGGGTAAACGTGAAGGAAACGGAAAGGATTGAGAAATACCAACAATTGAAGGATGAAATTGCACGGTTATGGAAGCTAAAGAAGTTTAAAGTGATTCCTGTTGTTATGGGTGCGTTGGGAATGGTTAGTAAGAAGCTAGAATCACATTTGAAGGATTGCGATGAAAACATCAAAATGGAAGTTGTACAAAAAACAGCATTGTTAGGATCAGTAGGTATCCTAAGAAAGGTACTGTCGTCGTAAGAGACTGCAAAAGTAAACTTGAAACCTCTGGTGGCTTGTTGCTGCCTGCTTTCAAGTTATTTACCGACATTAAGAACTAAAGTCGAGAAGTGAAACATTGAACATCATCATCATCATCATCATCATCATCATCATAATAATAATAATAATAATAATAATATAATAATAATAATGAAGAAGTGACCATAAAGAAGAACATGATAATCATGATAATGATACTTTTAATCAAATTAACGAAAAAAACCCAGGACTGACCAAAACAAACCACTTGTTGTGCAACAGGGTTTGGATCATTAGGAAGTTCTTGGCGCTTCTTGGAGGAAACAAAAATTCACCACTTAGTAGCTTGTGCTACACACGTAATATCAATAGCAACAATAATAACAATAACAACAGTAACTGTCATTAAAAACGTTAATTTGTCTTCCTCTAAGTGACAAAAATGGTAGTATAGAAAATCCACCCTACACCTAACAACAAACCCTGTTTCTTCATTACGATCTCTAAATAACCTGTAGAGTAATCTGCAAAATATAAGTTGTCAACCTCTGATCCTTTGACGGTGGCATGATCTTTGAAGTACCAGCACAAATTGATCTTTGAAATACCTTATTTGACAACTGTAGGATCAGCCACCCTCTACATGTATAATTTATGGCGAATTCTGATTTCAGTCCTGCTGATATAAAATATAAGAAAAATATTGTAAAGTTGATAGCAAGAAGTAATTTATGACACTATTGCGATAGCTTTGACGCCAAATAACATTTTACGAAATCGATGCTTCCTATCAGAATAGACAGAATATTTACAGGAAAATGGTTTACAAAAATATCTTAGCTGAAATTTGCTAAGCTTTAAGTTTATATGAAAAAAACTGCCCGGCTGGTTTCATTAAGGTTTTAAAATATTACTGATTTCTTCTTCCTTTTTTTTCTGTTTCTCGATAAATCGAAAATAAACCTTTACCAACACCTTGAAATATCAAGTTAAAGTCTGGTATGGTATTCCGTCTCATGGGATGGTGGTTCTCTTTGGCCTTGATTAGCGGTCTTCCTAGAGATGTCTCCATAAAAATAACATTGATAGTGTCGTCTCAGCGCCACCCCTATTTTATGAAAGTGGTGCATAATAGACAGTGTCTGCTGCCACTCCACTTAATACCACCCCGATCATCATACAGCTCTGAGGTTCAGAGCTAAAGAAACAGCAACATTTATTAAGATTAACACGGTTTAAAACTGTCACAGGGGCTGGATGCAAGAGCCTAACCTACTGAAAGCAGAGTTTCCAATCCAATGTAAGTAAGAATCCTGAGAAAGATTTGCTGAGAAATGAAGATCAAGGATCTAATGTTTGTTGTGTTTCTTTTCCGTCATGCTGGAAGCCATATTTCTGGAAAAGTGTAAAGTATGCTGTTGATGGGATTGCTGTACTGCAGGGAATGGATGATTTCTTTTATTTTCCTTGTTGTATTATTTATGTCACTGTCCAGAATCTTTTCATTTTCTCAGTCAAAGGTATGATATTTTGCCCTGCAGTGCTTCCCTGAGATAGGTATGGCGCCACTTCTCAAAACAACTCGATCCCTGTCACCAAGCAATATCAACGAACAAAATAGGAATTCCTGATTACTTAAGCAGTATGACGATGGGATCTAAGAAAAAACGTACGACTCAAAACATGATCATCATCTTCTTCTTCTTCTTGTGCCCTATCGAATGACATTGGCGACCAGTTTATGCCAATCGTTCCTGCTTTCTGCAACATCGAATAACTTCAATCGCTGACATCCCACTCTATTCTGCAATTCTTTGGAGAAATGTAACCCTTTGTCTTCCTCTTGCTCTTTTTCCTGCTATCTTGCCCGTAAGTGCTAATTTTTCGATTCCGTCTTTTCTCATGCAATGTCCAAGGAACTGTAATTGCTTTTTCTTAATTGTTTTCATCCGCTTTTTTGTGTGTCTGCTTTAATTAAAATTTTTTCATTCGTTGTATGACTTTCCCAACTCTCCGCAGAAACCATATCTGCTGCATAGATTCTTTTTTCCATTTCTTTAGAAACAGACGATGTCTCACTTCCATATTTTAGGAACGGCAACACGTAACATTCTTGACATTGCAATTTTTGTTTTGATCTCTCTGTCGCATCTACCGTCTGACGTGATCAAGCTTCCCAAATAACTAAACCATGATAAATATCTTAATACCAATGAGAGTACCACAGAGACCATAAAATCAAGAGTAATTACGTTGTTTTGTTGTTGTCGTTGTGAAAAACTTGTTGACGACAAAGTTTAAAATATTAACCAAACGAAGCATCCCAGCAACATGAAACTTCGCAGGAACAAGCAGGAAAGTCATCAAGATAATACTAGACTGGATACCATAGCATCGTTATTAAACAGTAATTAAGTAATAACTTCTAAAAAGTGCCTGAAAAGACATTTACGTATCTGCAGTAAATGAATTTGGTATCACTAGCTATATTTGAAAAGTTGAATTTTTAATAGCTTTCATTTATTCTGAATAAGGCTTCGCAGAGATTACGTCCAGTAAGTTAATCTCATGATAACATTTGTATTTCGATTGGTAGGCATAATTTAGATTTAGTACTAGCTGCAGGTCGTTAGAAATTTTGTACCTTGTTAAAAATAGTGTGTGGTAAATCTAAATCGTGGTTTTATTCAACTAAAACATTGCTAGTGATTACAACTAACAAAACGTTTGAGAAACGAACAAGATGGAAATGCCAAGTCAAAACCGCTCACCAAAGTAAAACAGGCTCAGCACAGGGAGCCTGGTTCCTAATAAATGTTTATGTCATAGTGTTTGGCTCAATACTGTCATTAACCTTAGCGGAAAAAACTTCCTTTTTCGGAATTTGGCTATTTGATGACATTTCAGTGGCATTCCAGATGATATTTGATGACATTTCAGATGACGGAAGGCTAAGGCAAGAGGTTGAAATCTGCAGAGATGTGAACAATATGGCTTCATGCCAGGCAAAAGCACCAGCGATGCCTTGTTTGCACTGCGTCTCCTCATGGAAAAGTACCGAGAAGGTCAAAGGGAGCTTCATTGTGTGTTTGTTGATCTGGAGAAGGCATATGACCGTGTACCAAGGAAAGAATTGTAGTATTGTATGAGGAAAGCGGGTGCATCAGAAAAGTATGTAAAATTGGTGCAGGACATGTATAAGAACAGCACGACAGCAGTGAGGAGCGCGGCAGGTTTGACTGAATGGTTCGAAGTCCGAGTAGGTCTTCATCAGGGATCAGCGCTCAGCCCCTTCTTGTTTGCCACAGTCATGGACAAGATGTCGGAGGAGGATAAGAAGGAGGAGCCTTGGAACATGCTCTTTGCAGATGACATCATTTTATCCAGCGAAACAAGACAAGAGGTAAAGGAGCAGCTAGAAAATTGGCGTGAGGCACTTGAGAAAAGAGGAATGAAAGTGAGAAGAGCAAAAAAAGAATATTTGGCACTGAATGAGAGGAATGAGGATGCAATACACATACAAGGTATCCAAGTGAAGAGGGTGGAGGAATTCAAGTATCTTGGGTGCACCGTACAGAGTAACGGAGAGTGTGACAGAGAGGTGAAAAAGCTTGTGCAGTCACGATGGAATGGATGGCGGAAGGTTACAGGAGTCACATTCGACAAGAAGATATCGGCTAAAGAGAAGGGAAAGATGTACAAGACAGTGGTTAGGGCAGCTCTGCTATTCGGACTGGAAACGGTTGCAACTTCAAAGAAGCATGACCAGGAACTAGACGTCGCTGAGCTAAAAATGCTCCGATGGTCACTTAGTGTCACTCGGCTGGACAGGATTCGGAATGAGAGAATAAGAGGCACAGCACTCGTACGGAAACTGGGAGAGAAGCAAAGAGAGCATAGACTCCAGTGGCTTACGTCGGAAGGAAAATACTGGATATCAATGTCCCAGGAAGGAGGAAGAGAGGCAAACCGAAAAGGAGATACATGGATGCTATCAATGAGGATTTGGAAGAAAAAGGATTGAGAGTGGAGGATGCGGTGGACCGTGTAAGGTGGAGGAGATTGACCCGCTGTGGCGACCCCTAAAAGGGAGCAGCCGAAAGTAAAAGAAAGATGACATTTTCAGTGGCAAACATGTTTACAAAAAAAACCTAGCATTAAGGTAAAGGTATTCCGTCTAATATTATGTACAAACATGTTTCTGTATTGACGCTAAAGGTTATACCAATAATAAAAAAGATTAGTATGTTTAATTCCTCACTTCTCCTTCCCGCTTTTTAAAAAATATGATAGTTTTGTCTTTGGAGGAAGCATCGATTGTAACTACTTTGGCCGACGTTTATAACTGTGAAAGTTGTGTGCTTATCTTCGCACCAATATTTAACCTTGTTGTAAATCTTAAATGCTTTTGCATTTATTTAACTGTATCCATATTTTATTTATTTTGTAGCTCAAGTGTTTCTCGGCAAACCATGGCAAGTCAGAGAACTACCAGAAAATCAAAAATTCAAGCAGCAAGAAAGAATTTCGTCAGCAAGTACGAAAAGTTTCAACTCACATTATCAAAATGGCGACGATTTGACATCAAAAATCAGCGATTCTTATTTGAATAATGTTAAACAAGGAACTAGGTATTCTCAAAATAACGAAGAACTACCTCTTAGCAAAAGATTTAACATTTATAATAAGCAAGAAAACAAAAATGAAAAGAAAACAAAGCAAAAGTCTAAGAAAGCGAAGGCAAAAGATATCACGATAAATAATAAGGAAGAGTTGTACCTTCATAAAAGTATGCAGCAATGGAAAAAGAAACGGCACGAAAATGAATTAAGTAAAGAAAAGACATCAAGAATCAAAGTATTCGCAACAAAAACAGAACAAAATGACTGGGATTACAATCAAAGTGCGCATGATATTTTACATGATATTTTGTCAAGCGAACCCAATAGCGATTCGAGTAAGAAAAGGAGTCGAACTTCCAGAGATAACACACATGAAAACAAATCCAGCTGGAAAAAATTTATCATTGATGATGACTATGATGGCTCAGGAAATAGCCGACATATTATTAATCTAGCAAATAAATCAGAAACAGAAAATGTGGATACTGAATATGCCTTTGAACTTCCAAACAACAACCGTTATACTGAAGATACTAGTTCGCTATACAAGGAAAAGATTTTGCATCGTGAGCGCAGAAAAACAAAGGCCAATGTAATGGAATTTCAAAAAAACGAACATTTTTATGCCAAACAACCTACTGATCCAGTAACATCACAAGAATATGACACAAGTACAACAGGTAATATTACTCCAGTCAAAATATTCGTTCCCCCTTCTAACGGAAGCGAACTTGAAAAACCTGGCATACCAAAATCTCGAAGAAAGCGCATTAAGTTGGTTATGCAAAGGAAACGGAAGTATGCTACTTTAACTCGAAGAGATAACGTTGGCACGATGGGAAATTTATTCGAAACTAGGGCTTACGATGAACCTATCAGTTCTGGTGAAGTATTTGAAGCCTCGTCTTCAGGTCAAAGTGATTATTTTTATCAACCAAACGGTCGAACAGAAAACGCAGAAGTTGAACCTCTTCATGTATATTCCGAACCTATGGGTTCAGATGTCCAGAACTCACGTGACGAAATTATACCAAACAGGATATCATCTAGAAAAAATATCTTCAGTGATACATCAGGTAGTGGATCGCTTGACGTATTAAAACAACAACAACAACAACAACAACAACAACAAACAGGACCAGTGAGTAAGAATTCGTCATTGGATGTAAACACTCGTGCTGAGATTCTAGACGAAGGAAGTGATATTGTAATTGTTACAAATAGACTAAACGCCGGCAGTGACAATCAAGATGCTGACACAGTCAGTCTTAGTGCTGACCAAGCCAAGAAAGAGCATCATCCACTAATTGATTTTGGTAGAAAAGGACTCTTTAGTTTTCAACGCAAAAGTATCTATCCAAAGCAGATGGTATTAGACAGTGTTCGTCCTAGGCATAAAGGACGGCGTGACATTGTGTCTCCAAATGAATTACAAAGCCCTAAAATACATGAACCTAGCAAGGCATTTTTAACAAACCGAAATTCAGATAACAATCAAGCATATTCTTTTGCCCGGATAAGAAGGGAGGTACCACCAACAGTCTCTCCAAAACAAACGCCCTTTAATTTTATTGGTCTACCTTCAGGTCAATCTTCTGTCATTGAAAAAGACTCAGAAGTCCCAAAACACGAAGTGAAGGGCAATACTAATCACATGGCAAACACGGAAGAGAAAAACTCTGAATCTCAGAGTGTGAAGGAATCAAGTGCGAAACTAACAATGCCAATGCCACCTAATAGAAAAATAGAGAGTAATATGAATCGTAATACCATAAACATAGGTGAGCTTCTACACAACTTGATGACTTCATCAACTAAAAAAGCATCACTTAATCCAACTCATGACAAAACTGCTGAGATTATTAAGAAAAGCAAAATTGAAAATGTAGGCTACGAAGCCAGTAAAGTTAGTAGACCTAAAAAACAACAAATAGAAATTCTTACGTCAATTGAATACCCATACCCATTACCCCAGGTTCCCGACGTTCAGAATCGACTCCCCCCTCAAAATCAGTATTCTCCAATACAACCTCAAATAGCTCCTTATAAAGTTCCCAGTATTCCTTCTCCGAACATGTTAATAGGAGCCAATCCATCACAATTCCAACCCCAATCTATAAACCCTAAGCCTAATAACGCTAATTTAAATGGACAACAACCAATGTTAAACTATACTACAGTAAATAATCAGGTCGGAAATTTCCCTCTGGCAAATCAGGCTGCAACAGGAGCATATCAATCCAATGCGGAGCCCACTTCAACAAATGGGAACAAGCCAGCTGGTGAAAATGAAAATGGTAGCAAAGTTTCGTGGACTGGTTTACCATTCAGTACAAATGTCCCATCTGCACCATTTAGATATCAAGACGATCATATGACCAAGAATAAAAAATTCAACAAAAAAAACAAAAAAAGAAAAAAAACCAAGACAAAACAAGATGCCACGAATATGATTGTCAAAGCGTCAAAAAACAAAGACCATTTCAAATATGCAAATGCTACAACTAACGGAACAAAATTAAAACCACAAGAAGCAAAAACCAGCCTAATGGGTACATCAGATGAAACTTCAGGTGACAAAACAGACAGTTCAGGGCTAAACAATTTTCGCGTTGTTAACAACAACGACAGCTCGTATGTACCAGACCAAAGTACAGACCAACCAACAATGTATCCTCACGAGACTAGCAAAACACCAGTTCAAGCTTTATCAACGGGAACGTCTGTAAAGAATATCAATAGTAAGCCACAACAACATGAAACCGAAGGGTCCTCTTTGGTAAACGGTATATCGGGAGAAAATGAGGAGGGTTCTACTTTTTCCGGGTACAATATGGAATACCATGTAGCTTTCGGAGATAGAGATGACGAAAATGGAAGTACAGACCACCGTCAAAATAATGAAATAGATACAAGTGAGCAAGAGATAAAAGACAAAGGGCCTTCTAAAAGTAAACAAGGGGGTCTAAAACATTTACCGTTGCAAAATGTTCCAAGTACATCTTTTGATTCTTCTGAAAGTGCATTGCCTAATTTATATGAAGCGGAAACGACGACAACTATTTCACCTTTAACTGTAGCAACTACTGAAAATGTTGAATGGGAACAAGAAATAAATGACAAAGAATTTGGTAGTGCAAGCCATCCGTCATCAGAACATGGATCATCGACTAATGACGAAGGATTAAAATACGAGGGCACATATAAAACTACACAGGGCCACTTAAATTACACATCAGTTCCTACAACGTCACTTAAATCCTCTGCTGCTTCTTCTGTTGGAGTAACTCAGGTGGTCAACAGTGTGGGAAATATCAAGTACAAAACCAAACAAACCCCAGCTAGCAGTGATTCTTTAAAAGATTTAACATCCATATCAAATCATCCTACACATGCTCCGAACGGGCAAGGACCTCAGTTACCTTTTACTGTAACAAATGGTGCAAATGTTGAATGGCAACAAGAAATAAATGACAAAGACTTTGGTAGTGCAAGCTATCCACCATCAGAAAACGGGGTATCAACAAATGACAAAGGGATAAAGTACGAGGGGACAAATAAAATTTCACAGGGCCCCTTGAATTACACATTAGCTCCTACAACTTCACCCAAATCGTCTGCTGCTCCAACTTCTGCTGAAGGTAACCCGACGGTCAACAGTGTGGGTGATGCTAATTACACAACCACACAACTTCTACCTACCAGTAATTCTTTACAACATTTAACATCCCCATCGAATCACCTTACACATGTACCGGATGAACAAGCATCAGGACAAGAAGAAGACATGTCAGTTAATGAGGAGTTCTCATCAGGAAAGGAATTTGAAACAAACACTGTTGACGATGGGAAATTGGAAAATGTTTCTAACAAACAAAACAAAACTATCAAAACAGAACCAAAACAAGGCAAAACCCCAAAACCTACACTGGGTATGGTCTTTTTCAAGTGCTTACGAACAGGGCTTCCATGTTATAACCAAAACGGCCAACTAATTTCCCCAGTCATGGTTCCCCCTCCGGTACCTCCAGTTCCACTTCCGCCACCCCCAGTACCCTTTGCGCAAGGTCAAGCACCACCTGCGCCACGTCCAGTACCACTCCAAACACTGTATTCAACAACCTCCCATCAACCTTTTAACCATGTGGATCCTTCTCAAATTCATGATCATAAAGCTAACAAGAAGTATCCTAAACTCAATATGATATTTTTCAAGTGTAAACAGCTTGGGATACCATGCTATGATTCGTATGGAAACCTGATAACGCCAATACCTCAGGTACCTCCTGCACAGGCTACTTTTTCAGAATTCCATCAATATCCGGTACAGCCACAAGCCCCGATCCCAAATGTCCCTTATCCAGCATTTCCCATGCCGTCTGCCAGAGATGCAGGTCAGTATTGGAAGCCATCATCTTCACAGCATTTGGAGATTAAAGTTGTCGACGAGAATCCAATTAAAAGCAAAAAAAAGAAGGTTTCGAAACATCATGCCAAAAAGGGAAGAGGTAGACATAAACTGCCTTATGTTCCAATTTTACCTTCCCCAGTCTCAAAAGGATTGTCTTCAGGAACGACTATACCATCAAGTGAATCCCCCTTAACACCAAATATTGCAACCACAGTTCCTCAACCACAGTTTAATCAAGAAGAAATTAGATACCAGCTCAATGACAAAAATTATTCTTCTAAAAGTAATAGTTTATCTGTGGAAAACCGCTTTCACATGAATGAAAATACATTTAGCGGCAGCGGCTTAGATGAGAACGATCACGAGACAGTAGGTATAAATCTTACTGAAAATAAAAGTCCAGAGAATGGCAGTAACACAGCATCTCAACAGCAATGGACTCCGCAGCTTTCATTGACTAGTGCCATACGTCGAAAGCAACAACAACAGTCAGAACTGGTACTAAAACAACTACAGCAACAGGCACAGCAAACGCCATCGCCAAAGCCACCAACACAACAACAGCAACCACAACAGCAGCCACAACAGCAGGATCAACAGCAGGAACAACAACAGCCACAACAGCAACCACAACAGCAGCCACAACAGCAAGACCAACAGCAGGACCAACAGCAGGATCAAGAGCAGGATCAAGCGCAGGAACAACAACAGCCACAACAACAGCAGCAACAACAGCAGCAACAACAGCAGCAACAACAACAGCAGCCACAACAGCAGCAGCAACAACAGCCAGAACAGCAGGAACAGCAGCAAGAATCCTCTGCTGATAATCAACAAGATGCTTCAGAGGGACAGCAAGAAGTACCACAAAATCAGACACAGCAGCAGCCAAAGCAACAAGATGCAACCTCACCTACCCAACAACCGCAAGGAGACGAACAAGAAGAGCAGCCAGAAAATACCCAACAAAGCCAACAGGGCGAAGAGGAAGAGAAGGAAGATAATGCTTGGAATAACCAGCAAACAAACGTAGCAAATCAAAAAGATAATGGAAGTAGTAACGACAAGGATAACCCCAATAAAAGTAAATCAAATGATGGAAACATCAAAGTAGATAAAAACCAAAACCAAAATGGCTCCGTCAAAGGAGAAGATAAAGAAGGAAATAAATCAAATGAAAGTAAGGATGAGAAAGTAAATAAATCTGATGGCAAATTCGAACAAATTTACTCAAGTGGACGCCAGGAGTCAAGTGGTTCTGAAAAGCCAGGGAAGATTAAACAAGGGAATACATCTCTTCATATACCTTTGGTGAACCACAACGTCATGTCATCGCAAAATATTATGGCCTGGAACATCACCAAAATAAAACAACAGGGACCATTTAACAACAGTAAGCAGAATGAATATCATCCACATCCCATCTATCAAGATCCACGTCCAAAAATTCACAAACCGGGGCAAAAGCTACCAGCAATTCCACCAGAGCCTGGGATCAATCAGTCATACCCAAAACAATCTGGACAAAAGGATAATTGGCAAAATACCAGCCAAAATAACATCTCTGAATCTATTGATGCTGAAAAACACTTGGCTGGGTCATCAGTTCATGGAAACCCTCAAGAAGGAAGAGCTAAACCAACTGTGCCTGTTTCAGTATCAACACCCCAGATGAAACAAGACTTTGAGTACTTCTCACGACGGTTTCAGCTAACAACTGTATCCTCCCCTACAGTATCAGCCAATACAGAAGCCATTACTAGAGAAATTCTGAACACCACCTTCGTTCCCCAACAATCAGATAATGTAGATATTTACGATATTCTATCTACGTCAGATAGCCAGAATTATACAACGTTGACATCTGATTACAAGCCAGTGAGTCCCCAGTCCACAACTAATAAGAAGCAAAAACAAGTCAAGGAAAACCCACCAATAAAGAATGGGAAACTTCTACTCACAGGTGTACAGCCCAAAAAAGTAATTTATGATGAAATAAGCAAAGGTGGGAATAGAATAATACGGGATAACAACACAGAATTTACAACATCTTCTTTAAATGAACACTCCGCTATGGAAAAGTATGTTTCTTTAAAGGAACCAATTGTTACTCCACAGCAAGTTAACAAAAAAAAGCTTAATCCAAATTTAAATATCTTGCAAATTTTAATCCGCCAGCAACAACCAATCCTTACACAGAGTCGACATAATGGACAATTACCATCCTTATACCCAGATTATTCTCAGAATGATGATCAGACTGACCACGAGGAAACAGGTCAAATAGCGGGCGTGGGCGATGATTCAATAAGTAACAAAACAGAACTAACTCCTTTGCCATTCCCAGGTAAAGAGGCCTCAATAGAAACTAACTTTGACACGAAAAATGAGACAAATCCAACAGAGCGGACCTATACCTTCACTCCATCTCAGGAGGTACAATACCAGTCAGATTACAGTGGTCTGCAACCTTTAAATCCTATTACTGCCACCATCGAAGGTGACGAGTCGTCAATAAAAGGAATGCCACTTGACCGCACTGAAATCCAATCTTCTGGTGATACCCATTTTTTAGAACTCCAGTCTGCAAGTATGCCCAACAATGTTGACAATAGTGGTTATGTCTTAGAAAATAAGTCCTCTTTCCTCAAGACAACTGAAACGTCAACAAAAACACAGAGTACACAGTTCCAAGTAAAATATAGAAATAATCAAAAGGTATCCTCTGAGACAAAAAAAGATACTAGCAAATTAAAGTTAAATGTGGATTTTAATGAGTCGAAACCATTTATCAAACTAAACAATGCCAGTCTCGTTAACTACAACATAAATAATGAAGGGAATATTACCTCTGAAAACGAAGAAAATGATACGCCAGGAAATCAAACAGTATTACAAAAGCCAACAATTCAAGGTACGATAACTCTAAATGAGGAAAGTGAGGACTTTGCTCATTTTTCAAATACGTTTCCGCTAAGTACATATGCGAGTACTTTACATTCTACTGAGGTCCCAACTGAGGGACCAACAAATACTTTGAAACCACCTTCACAGGGTATCCCTTCAACAATTTTACTAGGCTCTAGTGAAGAGTCAAATCATGTGATATTCACATCATCAAATGAAAAGCATACTGAGAAAGAGTTTTTAATGAGTCCCACATCATCTGGTGAATTGGAAACTAACTTCAAACTGAAAACTAGCAATTTATACGATGAAAAAAGTATGACTTCAATCAAAAAACGTAAAAAGATAACAAATGGTGACACAATGAAGTTTCACCCAACTATTCCCGCAAAAAGCCAACACGTACCTACGATGCACAGTACTTTTACAAGAATGCGACCTTTTATAGAAAACGTAATCCTAACAAACCAAGACGTTATTGAGGACACTGTATCACCTTCTCCGGAATCGTTAAACAAGACACACATTGACAAAGGTACTCTAAAAACTAAACAAAGTGCTTTGCCATTACTCGTAAAATCTGGTGAATTTGCATCATATTCTGAACAAAAAACCAGTAATTTACACAGTGGAAAAAGCATCCTCAATGCTAAAGTTTCACCTATCAAAAAACATCGAAAGACAAAAAACAGCAAAAAAATTAAACCTCACCCCACAATTCCTGTAACTAGTCAACGTGTACCCACAATGCATAGCACCTTCACGAGAATGCGACCCTTTTTTGAAAATATACCAGCAACAGACCAAGAGGATCTGCAGAGCACAAAATTACCTTCCACCACAGAAGCATCAAATAGAAAACAGACTGAAAAAGGTACACTACCCACATTACCAGGTACTGTGTCATCATTTATAAAATCTGGTGGATTATTATCTAATTTTAAACAGAGAAACAATGAGTTACACAAAGGGAAAACCCGACCTACAGCCAAAGTTTTACATCCAACTAAATATCCAACGCCAAGAAAGGGCAAAAAAACAAAGTCGTATCAAGAAAGTACTTTAAAAGCCTCACATGTACCCACAATGCACAGTACATTTACCAGAATGCGACCATTCAACGAAGATCTACCGTTAACAAGCAAAGACGAAATTTCTACAGAAGACGATGAAAATTTCGAAGAAAATGTCGAGAGTCTTGTTTTACCAGTAGGAAATGAAGTACAAAACAACGCGATTCAAAGTAATGAGAATATACTTTTCTCTAATTCACCAACCAAGGAAGTCAAATCATACCTCACTACACCAAACAAATATCGACACACAAGCCCATTTCTTGAACTCACACCAGAGATGGTAAATAGGACCCTGAAAGAAAGTACTCCATACAGAAATCTAATGCAGAACAGTTCCGCAATGAACACAAGTCATAAACATGATGTGAACCTGACCAATCAACGCTATAATCCTAAAGAAAATAACTTAACTCATCCTTTGATAAATATGAAGGCAAAGCTAACAAATAAAACAGTGAAACCAACCTTCTATCCCACAATGCACAGAACATTCACTCGCATGCGTCCTTTTTCACTCAATTGGGAAAACACTCAAGAGCCAACAATATCAAGGTACCCACCCACAAAAACACCTGAAATGGAAAGCTGGAATCCAAGTTCACTTCCTCCAATAAGAAATATACAAAGTTTACAAGATGCTATAAATAAGCTCAAGATGACAAAAAAGCCCCCGGTAATCTACAAAATATTCGATACTCAAGCTGGAACAGACAACCAATCACTTGTAGTCTCGCATAATTGGGTAATCAACAGTGTGCCAACGACTAAACCGTTACCTCGTTTGCATGGTGTAGATTTTTCTCGAAATGAAGATCGACTTTCGTCACCAATACAAGCAAAGCTTTCCAAAGGCACTTACACCGAACCGGGGCTAGGGATGAAACCAGGGCCAGTATCCATCAAAGCAAAAAAAAATGGCAACAAAAACATAAATACATCAAACTATCACATAAGTCACTCCTTGTTTATGACGGGCGAAAACAGAGAAAACTCCGTTAAAAGTTCAAAAGGCAATGTCATACCCTACACTGAGCCTGCTAAGCCCACCAGTGACAAAGTAAAAGTAAATAATATCAACTCAAATGCTAAGACCAGTAACAATATTGATATCACTCAACCATTTACTCAAAGTGTCGTTCAAAGTCTCGACAAAAGTGGCGGTAACTTTGATGAAAACTTATTGTATGGACATGGGTCGCAGGGGGATCAAATTTATATAAGTAACAAAGAACAAGGAAAGGTATTAAGTAAAGAAGCTCCTACGGTTGCAGTAAGACAACCTGAGGATAATACCAGAATTCGGTATGGCCAAGATATAACATCAAAACCTACAACACTTCCTGCAACTTTTCCTTCATTTACCATTCCACCCGCTACTCAAGCAAGCAGCATTAAACAGTATCAAGGGCAAGAAGGAAATGTAGCTCCAGAGAAAACTCATAATGTAAACAGTGTTACTCAGTTACCTCCAACAATGCAGTGGTTATCAAACAATAATGAACCCCATACTGAAGAACGCTTGCGAGGTGGTTCTTCCCGGATGGGAAATGAACCATATCTTCCAGACGCTCTAAATCCACAACAGCAGAGGACTGTTCCACAAGGTACTGAAATTCCCCGAGAAAAGGCAAAATTGTCCACTCCAACATCTTCAAGTACTAATAAACCACAAACTCAGCCAAAGCAAATATACACATCTACAACTGAATCAACGACTAAAGCTACAAGCCCTGAAACCTCTCCTACAACGCATACACTAACATTCGGAAAGATAAATGGCATACAAAAAGAAGAAGAAACTTCAACTCAAATTTCAGGAACTAGATTGCCATCCAGTATCCAAACAAATCAGTCACAAAAAGGTATAACACCAACACTGAAAATGAAAACTGAAGCGGCGTCGACTAAAAAGCCTTCAACTGAACCATCAACATCTCAACCATCAACATCTCAACCTTCAACATCTCAACAATCAACAACTCAATTGCCTTTAACTAGGACGTCACAAACTGAATCAAAAACAGCAGAAACACAACCAACTCAAACAACAACTCAAGCCGAAACAACATCAACTGAAACAACAACTCAATCGCCTTTAACTGGGATGTCTCAAACTAAATCACAAACAGCAGAAACACAACCAACTCAAACAACAACTCAAGCCGAAACAACATCAACTGAAACAACAACTCAATCGTCTTTAACTGGGATGTCTCAAACTGAATCACAAACAGCAGAAACACAACCAACTCAAACAACAACTCAAGCCGAAACAACATCAACTGAAACAACAACTCGATCGTCTTTAACTGGGATGTCTCAAACTGAATCACAAACAGCAGATACACAACCAACTCAAACAACAACTCAAGCCGAAACAACATCAATTGAAACAACAACTCGATCGTCTTTAACTGGGATGTCACAAACTGAATCACAAACAGCAGAAACACAACCAACTCAAACAACAACTCAAGCCGAAACAACATCAACTGAAACAACAACTCAATCGCCTTTAACTGGGATGTCTCAAACTGAATCACAAACAGCAGAAACACAACCAACGCAAACAACAACTCAAGCAGAAACAATATCAACTGAAACAACAACTCAATCATCGTCAACCGAAGAATCAACAACGCAACCATCAACAAGTCAGTCGCCTTTAACTGAAGCATTAACAATGGAATTACAAACAACAAAAGCACAATTAACTGAAACAACAACTCAAGCCTCGACTACTGAAACCCCAACGAACCAACCATTGCCAACTCCATCGCCTTTAACTCAAACATCAACAGAAACGCCAGAAAGACAACCAACCCAAACAACAACTCAGCTATCGTCAACTGAACCATCCTCAACTTTGCCACCAACAACTCAACCATCTTTAACTGAAACAACAAAAACAGTTACAGAAACAACAATAATACCTTCGGTGGAAAAACTCTTAACAACGGAAGCACCTGTGATAGCAGAATCAGTCGGAGGTAAAACTACACTACCTAAATTACAAATAACAAATGAAATAATAACAACTCCAGAAACGCCTAAAAAACCAACAACTCAAGTACCGCTGACTCAAATAACAACCAAGCAATTATTAACAATGGAACCACTTACAACAACAGCAGCAGGTACTGATACATCCCCCACTGAAACCCCAGTCAGTGAAATACCCACTACAACACGTTCAGCTGAAACTACGGGAACATCTTCAACAAATACTGAGAGGCCTGTAACACAAGGTATTACAGTTCAAAGCATAAAAAACCCAACCAGCATCCAAATGGGGCTAAGAACATATTTACCTACTACAAAGCCATGGGTTAAAGCTTTCCCTTTCCAGGCAGAAAAATCAACACAAAAATATCGTCCTTCAGCTAAAGTATTTTCAACAAAAGGTACTTTGACTATAGGGCCCACAACTCAAAGTGAAGAGCGCGTCAAAAGCTATCAACCAACCATTATTCCATACAAATCCCAGCAAAATAGCGCCCAGTCTTTAATCTCTACCACACCTTCTAGTAGGTCTAAAACAGAAGTTTCAACGGCAGCAGTGCCACCTACTACAGTATCTACTCCACGAACAACCGTATCTACTTTTCAACCGCCTACTGAAAGCACTACAACAGAGACCTCTCAGCCTTTAACATTTAAAAGCATAACAACCAAAACATTTTCTGGCTTAAGGCCAACTGAAACTTTGATCAATAAAACAAACAAAGGCTACTTTACAGGGTATATGTCTCAGTTAACTGGAAAAAAGTATGCAACTGAAGCAATTTCCTCTGGACGTAAAGTTTCTTCGCGAAAATTTACATTACCCTATGATGTTAAAACGGAATTTTCAAACAAGGATCGGTCAAATACACCTTCAAACCCGTCATATTCGCATGAAGAATTAACTTTGCTACAACAAAAGATAACATCAAGGGAGAAACAGGAGCAACTAGCAAATACTGTATTGCCAACTACAGGACGGAACATGGGTGAGCAGCCTACTGTTACAACAACAGTAGCGCAAGCAAATATTAACGTGTCATCTACATCAACACCCATTAAAACTTTAAAACAGCAGCTAGAAGTAACGAATGTCACGCCAGCACAAAAAAACATTCAATCATACAATGCTATAGATAAACTTCCAATATTAGAGAGGGTGGGAGTTGAAAGTGAACTTTTAAAATCAGAGCATATTCCAGTTGGAAACACTGCTCCTGCTCAGAATATTCACTATTATCCATCTCAAATAAATGAGACAAGCTCATCATTTCAAGTAGAACCAATCGAGACAATTCATATCCCAGACCAAGAAGCTACAGCAGTTGACGAAGCAGGGAACACACGTCCTACATCTGTAACAACTAAACCAACCGTTTCAAGCCTTCCTTCTGGTACAATAATACCTGTATCTGAGGGTGACATTCTAGAGGAGGAAGATGAAAAAAACGACAAGGAGGATTGGAACCCTCTTGTATATGGTCCACTGGCTTTGCCACCAGCTTTTAAAAAAAGACAAAGGAATAAATGGAAAAGTAATAAAGGTCTAAGCTCTGAGCTTGAAAATGAAAGGTATGTCGCCATAGAACGCTCACAATCTACGCCAAAAATAATGATTCCACTACCGTCAAAACCTCCAATTTTGAACAAGCAGCAATCACGAACAGAAAAACAGTCACCAAATTTGCAATCTTCTGTTCCGTCAAGGGTGTACCCTACATCTAGGCCATTCGGTACTTTTGCCTCTCGACCGGCCACATATTCCAATTTTAAAGATAATGCCAACAATATTGAAGCAATAACTCCAGTTAAAAAGATAGAGACTCAAGCTGACATCAATCTATCAAACCAACAACGCCTAGTAAACTATGAGAAGGAAGAGGCAAGTGTTGCTAAAGAAGAATACGTTGATGAGTTCAAAAATTATCTTAAGGAAATGAAAGACTGGATCAACCAACATGCAAAAGAATTTAATGTACCAAACGTTTCAATAGTAAATGGCGAAATAACAGACAACGCCACAGACACGGAGATTAACAGCAAACACAAGGATGGGTATACAATTTACCGTGAAGAATTCATCTCGTATATCAAGGAAATAGAAAAATGGAACAAACAGTACAATTCGCTTATGAAACTTGCTCCAACACCTAAATGGAAGACTGCGTACAATAGGGTTTCTCCGACAAAGGGAAATAGTATTCCCTACGGGCCAACAATAAAGATGCCTTGTAGAATTCCAGTCAGCCTCAACGGTAACGACATAAATCAACAAAAATCGACTGTTCCCTTTAACACTGAGCCTGCAGTAGTAGCAGGCTTAACAAATAAACCATACCAAGCACCAGAAATAAGTGGCGATCGTAACGATTGTAAAGACATTCATGGAACCAAACAAACATCCGACCAATCTGTTCAAACAGTAGCCCCTACAACACAAACACCGACTGAAAATAATTTCCAAGAACTACTTGGCATAAAACCTCCTTCGACCCACAATCCATTTCAAGCCTCAACAGTCAGTACCAGTGGCGGAACTATACCAAATACTGCTTTACCTTCTGTACAAGCCAATTCCAAAAGACCAACACCGCTCAAAAATAAGCAAGGACCTACAGTCACAACGAAAATTAAAGCAACTAAAGAAGTTACAGAAGCACGTCAGGAAGAAATAAATCATCAAGTTACGGCACGAAAAAGTCAACCTAATAAGGAGATCACAACCAAACCATATACAACCACCACGTTCTATACCACGGGAGAAAAATATACCCAAGAAACTTCCACAAAGCAAACACCAACAGAGGAAACAACTACACGATATAATCCAACAGTTAAACAGTTTACCATGCAAACAAATCAAGAAGCTAACTCACAAGAACAACCAACTTGGCCACAAACAACACCAATTCCAATTACACAAATACAAACACAATATCAACAAACAACACAACAAAATCCTGAAACAACAACCTATCAATCAAATATACTATATTATACTACACCGTTAGACGAAGAACAAACAACACAACAAATGCAATATCCTACAAAGGAGTTTACAACGCCGGCAACACCAACAGTAGCAACAGAGACAACACTACCCTCACAAGAACAACAACACGAAACAACTACTTATCCATATGCTACGTCTCAGCAACAGCAAACCGAAACATATACCACACAATCGCTTTGGCTTGAAACATCAACTCAAGAATCCTTATCTACATCAACACCAACACAGGAAACAACTACAGGATATTACCCAGCAGTTAAAGAGTTTACTACGCAAACAAATCAAGAAGCTACGTCACAAGAACAACCAACATGGCCACAAACAACACCAATTCCAATTACACAAATTCAAACACAATATCAACAAACAACACAAGAAAGTCCTGAAACAACAACTTATCAACCAAATATACCATATTATACTACAGCGCCAGAGGAACAACAAACAACACAACAAATGCAATATCCTACAAAAGAGTTTACAACGCCGGCAACACCAACAGTAGCAACAGAAACAACACTTCCGTCTCAAGAACAACAACAAGACACAACTACTTATCCATATGCTACGCCTCAGCAACAGCAAACCGAAAGTTATACCACACAATCTCCTTGGCTTGAAACATCAACTCAAGAATCGTTTTCTACATCAACGCCAACACAGGAAACAACTACTGGATATTACCCAGCAGTTAAAGAGTTTACTACGCAAACAAATCAAGAAGCTAAGTCACAGGAACAACCAACATGGCCACAAACAACACCAATTCCAATTACACAAATTCAAACACAATATCAACAAACAACACAAGAAAGCCCTCAAACAAAAACTTATCAACCAAATATACCATATTATACTACAGCGCCAGAGGAACAACAAACAACACAACAAATGCAATATCCTACAAAAGAGTTTACAACGCCGGCAACACCAACAGTAGCAACAGAAACAACACTTCCGTCTCAAGAACAACAACAAGACACAACTACTTATCCATATGCTACGCCTCAGCAACAGCAAACCGAAAGTTATACCACACAATCTCCTTGGCTTGAAACATCAACTCAAGAATCGTTTTCTACATCAACGCCAACACAGGAAACAACTACTGGATATTACCCAGCAGTTAAAGAGTTTACTACGCAAACAAATCAAGAAGCTAAGTCACAGGAACAACCAACATGGCCACAAACAACACCAATTCCAATTACACAAATTCAAACACAATATCAACAAACAACACAAGAAAGCCCTCAAACAAAAACTTATCAACCAAATATACCATATTATACTACAGCGCCAGAGGAACAACAAACAACACAACAAATGCAATATCCTACAAAAGAGTTTACAACGCCGGCAACACCAACAGTAGCAACAGAAACAACACTTCCGTCTCAAGAACAACAACAAGACACAACTACTTATCCATATGCTACGCCTCAGCAACAGCAAACCGAAAGTTATACCACACAATCTCCTTGGCTTGAAACATCAACTCAAGAATCGTTTTCTACATCAACGCCAACACAGGAAACAACTACTGGATATTACCCAGCAGTTAAAGAGTTTACTACGCAAACAAATCAAGAAGCTAAGTCACAGGAACAACCAACATGGCCACAAACAACACCAATTCCAATTACACAAATTCAAACACAATATCAACAAACAACACAAGAAAGCCCTCAAACAAAAACTTATCAACCAAATATACCATATTATACTACAGCGCCAGAGGAACAACAAACAACACAACAAATGCAATATCCTACAAAAGAGTTTACAACGCCGGCAACACCAACAGTAGCAACAGAAACAACACTTCCGTCTCAAGAACAACAACAAGACACAACTACTTATCCATATGCTACGCCTCAGCAACAGCAAACCGAAAGTTATACCACACAATCTCCTTGGCTTGAAACATCAACTCAAGAATCGTTTTCTACATCAACGCCAACACAGGAAACAACTACTGGATATTACCCAGCAGTTAAAGAGTTTACTACGCAAACAAATCAAGAAGCTAAGTCACAGGAACAACCAACATGGCCACAAACAACACCAATTCCAATTACACAAATTCAAACACAATATCAACAAACAACACAAGAAAGCCCTCAAACAAAAACTTATCAACCAAATATACCATATTATACTACAGCGCCAGAGGAACAACAAACAACACAACAAATGCAATATCCTACAAAAGAGTTTACAACGCCGGCAACACCAACAGTAGCAACAGAAACAACACTTCCGTCTCAAGAACAACAACAAGACACAACTACTTATCCATATGCTACGCCTCAGCAACAGCAAACCGAAAGTTATACCACACAATCTCCTTGGCTTGAAACATCAACTCAAGAATCGTTTTCTACATCAACGCCAACACAGGAAACAACTACTGGATATTACCCAGCAGTTAAAGAGTTTACTACGCAAACAAATCAAGAAGCTACGTCACAAGAACAACCAACATGGCCACAAACAACACCAATTCCAATTACACAAATTCAAACACAATATCAACAAACAACACAAGAAAGCCCTCAAACAAAAACTTATCAACCAAATATACCATATTATACTACAGCGCCAGAGGAACAACAAACAACACAACAAATGCAATATCCTACAAAAGAGTTTACAAAGCCGGCAACACCAACATTAGCAACAGAAACAAACTTACCTTCCCAAGAACAACACGACACGACTACTTATCCATATGCTACGCCTCAGCAACAGCAAACCGAAAGTTATACCACACAGTCGCCTTGGCTTGAAACATCAAGTCGAGTATCCTTATCGACCTCAGCACCAACACAGGAAACAACTACAGGATATTACCCAACAGTGAAAGAGTTTACTACCCAATCAAACCAAGACGCTACTTCACAAGAACAACCTCAGCCAGAAACAACACAACAAAATCCTGAAATTAATACCTATCAACCAAATACACCATATTTTACCAAAGCGCCAGAGAAAGAACAAACAACACAACATATACAGTACCCTACGCAAGAATATACAAGACCAGTTACTGTAACAACGAAGGGGGAAATGTCGACACAGGAAAGTCATCATGGAATGGGCTCAACTACCTATGCGGGTGCAGGGACTGCTGGTTTGGAAACAAATTTGGAATATACAACTTTAGTGCCATCAACAAATCGCCGAAGTACCTTGGCATACGAAAGTACCACTCTGCCGTCAAGAAAGATGTCGAATTCTTTTTCTCTTGGGGCGTCTCTGAAAACTAGAAGTAGTCGACCAGTAATTCCTGTTACTCAGTTGAGTAAGACTCCAAAAGCTGAGTTGCACACAGGTTCTGATTTAGGAATGTCATATACTGCACGAAGGACTTTGGGAGCTAAATCAACCAAACCTGTTTCCAAAACCGATCGGCATATGCCGTATGGGCAAGAGAACAAAGTGAGCAGTACATATTACACACCAGACTTAAATCAAAATACCAAATTAGCAACAAACTCTCTAGGATATACTACTGAGAAGAAAAGAACACAAACTGGCTTCCCCACTACTCACATGACTGAGAATATAAAACCTGAAGTGTATGAAATTACTGTAAATGAGACAGAACAAATCAAAATTAGAGTCGATAATGACAGGCAAGTAATAAGCCCTGAAATACAATTAGATAAATCAATTTCTACCGAGCCACTCACTGTTATGCAGATAACCACATTGGAACCAGGTCAGCACACTATATCTCATACTGAAAAAACACATGAGCAACCAATAACTAATGTAATGGCAACATCGAAGCAACCTTTTGTTTATGAGACAACTATTAATGAGACAGAACAACTGAAGATAAATGAAATATCGCTCAATAACCAAAAGACAAAGACACCGTTATCGTCACCCGAATCGCCGACAAACAATTTAAGTTCGAATCCAGCAGTAGGAGAGCCACTAAAGACCAATACCGACAGCCCTATCAATCCAAATACACTCCATTCACCAAAGGAAACAACACAGCATAGTACATCTATTGAAACGATAGTAACAAAAATTCTTTACACAGGTAATCCAAAGAAAGAACAACATTCGCACAGTATCTCAACCGAATGGACAGTTCCTTTACGAAGTAAGAGTAAAAGCTTACCCAAAATTTCTGTTACAACTCAAGTTGTCTTAGGTACTGAATACAAAGTAACTACCATCGAGAAGAATAAAGGTATTAAAAGTACTCACACAGAGATTCTGCATGACCATACAAACGAGGAAAAATCCCAGGAGCCGTTTACTTCAATAGCAAGAACAATACAAACTAACAACTGGCCTGAAAATATAAGTAAAACAACAAGTAGTATCTATACAGAAAAACCAACAACCCTATCAAAAACTCAACAGCACCTCGTAAAAACTAAAGAAAATGCAATTACATATCCAGAAAAAGGCCTGTCAGTCCAAACAAAAGAATTCCCGAAATCACATACGTTTCCACAACACTTCACTTCTTCAACAAATCAGCACAACGAACAAACACCAGAAAAATTCAAACGCAATTACAACCAAACCACCCTCAATACACTCTCCCCACTAAAGAGTTTTCCACTCAAACTCGGCCACAACAATTTGGACAACAAAACCAACAGCAAATGCAAGAATCCAATGCAGAAAAAACTACTTCGCCAGTAAAAGAGACTACTTACCAAGCCAATACTCTCCCAATGCAAACACAAGAACCCATGTACACTCAATATCCACCGTACCACCCACAAAATACAATATCAGTTAAGGCGTTTACAGATGCAACACCATCACAAACAAAACTTCAACAAGGCCAAGTTCAAACACAGGGACCTTCTCAAGAGCAAACTACACTACCAGTAAAAGAGTTCACTTACACATCAAACCAGCAACAAGTGCAAACACAGGAAACCAGCCAAGAGCAATACCAACCGTACAAACCACAAAATACAATACAAGTAAAGGAATTTACAACTTCAACACCTCCACGACAATTAGAACTTCAACAAGGCGACGTGCCAACACAGGGACCTTATGAACAGCGAACTACATTTGCAGTAAAAGAGTTCACTTACCCATCGGGCCAGCAACAAGTGCAAACACAAGAAACCAACCAAGAGCAATACCAACCGTACCAACCACAAAATACAATACCAGTGAAGGAATTTACAACTTCAATACCTCCTATACAAATAGAACTTCAACAAGGCGATGTAAAAATACAAGGACCTTATGAACAGCAAACTATACTACCAGTGAAAGAGTTCACCTACCCGTCAGGCCAGCAACAAGTGCAAACACAAGGGCAGCATCAAGTGCAAACTACACTACCAGTAAAAGAGTTCACCTACCCGTCAGGCCACCAACAAGTACAAACACAAGGACCTAATGAAAAGCAAACCACACTACCAGTACAAGAGTTCACCTACCCATCAGGACAGCAACAAGAGCAAACACAAGAAACCAACCAAGAGCAATATCCTCCGTACCAACCACAAAATACAATACCCGTGAAGGAATTTACAACTTCAACACCGTTATACAAAACGGATGTTCAGCAAGCCCAGGTGCAAACACAGGGTCCTTCTGAAGAGCAAACTACACTACCAGTAAAAGAGTTCACCTACCCGTCAGGCCAGCAACAAGTACAAACACAGAGACCTTATGAAGAGCAAACTACACTTCCAGTAAAAGAGTTCACCTACCCATCAGGCCAGCAACAAGTGCAAACACAGAGACCTTATGAAGAGCAAACTACACTACCAGTAAAAGAGTTCACCTACCCGTCAGGCCAGCAACGGGTGCAAACACAAGGACCGTATCGAGTGCAAACTACACTACCAGTAAAAGAGTTCACCTACCCGTCAGGCCAGCAACAAGTTCAAACACAAGGACCGTATCAAGTGCAAACTACACTACCAGTAAAAGAGTTCACCTACCCGTCAGGCCAGCAACAAGTTCAAACACAAGGACCGTATCAAGTGCAAACTACACTACCAGTAAAAGAGTTCACCTACCCGTCAGGCCAGCAACAAGTTCAAACACAAGGACCGTATCAAGTGCAAACTACACTACCAGTAAAAGAGTTCACCTACCCGTCAGGCCAGCAACAAGTTCAAACACAAGGACCGTATCAAGTGCAAACTACACTACCAGTAAAAGAGTTCACCTACCCGTCAGGCCAGCAACAAGTTCAAACACAAGGACCGTATCAAGTGCAAACTACACTACCAGTAAAAGAGTTCACCTACCCGTCAGGCCAGCAACAAGTTCAAACACAAGGACCGTATCAAGTGCAAACTACACTACCAGTAAAAGAGTTCACCTACCCGTCAGGCCAGCAACAAGTTCAAACACAAGGACCGTATCAAGTGCAAACTACACTACCAGTAAAAGAGTTCACCTACCCGTCAGGCCAGCAACAAGTTCAAAAACAAGGACCGTATCAAGTGCAAACTACACTACCAGTAAAAGAGTTCACCTACCCGTCAGGCCACCAACAAGTACAAACACAAGGACCTAATGAAAAGCAAACCACACTACCAGTACAAGAGTTGACCTACCCATCAGGACAGCAACAAGTACAAACAAAAGGACCATATCAAGTGCAAACTACACTACCAGTAAAAGAGCTCACCTACCCGTCAGGCCAGCAACAAGTTCAAACACAAGGACCGTATCAAGTGCAAACTACACTACCAGTAAAAGAGTTCACCTACCCCTCAGGCCAACAACAAGTTCAAACACAAGGACCTAATGAAGAGCAACCTACACTTCCAGTAAAACAGTTCACCTACCCGTCAACTCAGCAACAAGAGCAAACACAAGAAACCAACCAAGAGCAATATCCTCCGTACCAACCACAAAATACAATACCCGTGAAGGAATTTACAACTTCAACACCGTTATACAAAACGGATGTTCAGCAAGCCCAGGTGCAAACACAGGGTCCTTCTGAAGAGCAAACTACACTACCAGTAAAAGAGTTCACCTACCCGTCAGGCCAGCAACAAGTGAACACACAAGGAACTAATGAAGAGCAACCTACACTTCCAGTAAAAGAGTTCACCTACCCGTCAGGCCAGCAACAAGTACAAACACAGAGACCTTATGAAGAGGAAACTACACTACCAGTAAAAGAGTTCACCTACCCGTCAGGACAGCAACAAGTGCAAACACAGAGACCTTATGAAGAGNGTCAGGCCAGCAACAAGTTCAAAAACAAGGACCGTATCAAGTGCAAACTACACTACCAGTAAAAGAGTTCACCTACCCGTCAGGCCAGCAACAAGTGAAAACACAAGGAACTAATGAAGAGCAACCTACACTTCCAGTAAAAGAGTTCACCTACCCGTCAGGACAGCAACAAATGCAAACACAAGGAACTAATGAAGAGCAAACTACACTTCCAGTAAAAGAGTTCACCTACCCGTCAGGCCAGCAACAAGTGCAAACACAGAGACCTTATGAAGAGCAAACTACACTACCAGTAAAAGAGTTCACCTACCCGTCAGGCCAGCAACGGGTTCAAACACAAGGACCGTATCGAGTGCAAACTACACTACCAGTAAAAGAGTTCACCTACCCGTCAGGCCAGCAACAAGTTCAAAAACAAGGACCGTATCAAGTGCAAACTACACTACCAGTAAAAGAGTTCACCTACCCGTCAGGCCAGCAACAAGTTCAAACACAAGGAACTAATGAAGAGCAACCTACACTTCCAGTAAAAGAGTTCACCTACCCGTCAGGACAGCAACAAATGCAAACACAAGGAACTAATGAAGAGCAAACTACACTTCCAGTAAAAGAGTTCACCTACCCGTCAGGCCAGCAACAAGTGCAAACACAGAGACCTTATGAAGAGCAAACTACACTACCAGTAAAAGAGTTCACCTACCCGTCAGGCCAGCAAC
>RDPX01000187.1:1462934-1468173 GCA_003991215.1 Morbakka virulenta
ACACATTTGTATTTATACACATAAACACATATATAAATATATATATTCATATATATATATATATATATATATTAAAAAAAATAAATATATGTATACACACACAAAAGTTTAGCTGCTCCCTTCTATTTACATAAATCACAAACACAGTCAAAAGAAAATCTTATCAGACTTTTCTATTAAGCATTATTCTTTACAACAAGAAACACCCTGACTTCAAAATGTGATAACTAAAATTTGAGTAAGATCTGTATCTTTTAACAAATTAAAGAAAACAGCATTTGATTTCCAGAATTAACGTCAATACGTAAACAGTTCAAATTCCTAAAATCAAAAATTTATTTCAAATATGTGCATATTTTGTACTCGTACTCCTACATGTTACGCATATTTTGTGGCTTTGCTTTCACATTTCGTGCATTGCTTGCGACTGTTTCCTTTTGTCGTCCATTCCTTGTGACTGTTTCTATACATCCTCCATATCCTGTGACTGTACTTTGTCCTACGTATTTTTTATCTGTGTTTCTGTATATGGTGCAAATTATTGGCCTTTGTTGTTTTATCTAGTGTATATTTTATGCTCATGCTTTTACAAGTTGTGCATACCTTGAGCTTCTACTTCAATATGGGGATATATATTTCTTGTGCTGATTTTTTGTTTGAACTTCTGTATGTGCTGATTTTGTAACGGCACTCTGATGTATGGTAATATATCTTCCCTTGTACAGATTCAATGTTTGCGAACGAGAAAAAAGGCTTTGGTGTTGGTGGGAAAAAAAGTAAAGTTGTCAATAAAGCATCAGCACATATTGAAAGCTCTGGGCAACCATTATCTGAGGACTTGATGCAGCTTGAAAATGCCGTTACACCAAAGGAAAAGCGGAAGGAAAGTAGTTACACAACACCCCAAAGAGATCAACAGAATTCACATCCTCTCTTTACCTCATCATACGACGACTGGATAAAAAGAAAAGGCGAGCAGTTAAAAAAGTCTCCTTCAGAACCATTCCCATCTGCCAATACGAATTCTCCAATTCAAGAATTTAACAGTTATCCGACGCACGCTGTTGACAACCTATTTGGTGGCGACAGCACTCCTGTAAATTTAAACTCAAACAATGTACCAGTATCAGAAAATGAAATTAATAACAGGGGTAGTCAAATGAAACCAATGACCGAGAAAATAGGAACCAATCAATTCTGGACCAACTATCTATACAGATCATCTTCTCGAACAAGATCCACGATTACCCCCAAGAAAGAAGAAAACCCAAAATTTCCATTAAGTAACACTGAGCAAGGGTTTCTTGGAAAGCCTAGTCGTGATTTCAACATGCCTCCGCCAATTTCGATCACACCGTTGCAAAATCCCAGTCAACAAGCACACATTCAAGAAAGTATTCCTCAAGTCTCACCTATGTCATCTATGCCTTCAAGACCTTTCCCGAATGAGTTTTACAATCCAGTTACAAATCCAATAAGAGCATCCCCTACATCTGATATGGAATATTCGCAAGAGCCTTACATCTACAACAATAACGCAGACACGGGCCAATCATATGCTAGAAGTCCTACACCCAGTAGTGTGAAGCCTGTATCTGAAATTATAAATTGGGACGATATACTAGTACCTGGGGGTATGTATGCAAAGCCTGAGACGAAGGCAGGTAGTCGCAGTGGATTTCCCGATGTGGACCCATGGGAGATCTACAAGAAGAGATATAGGGAATACATAGCACGTTTTCCAACAATGAAACAAGTAGAGAGGGATGAAGACCTCGAGAATGACCTAAGGGATCAGTACGATCAGGAGATCATTCCACCAGAAGACTTTCAATTGGTTCCATTGAAGAAGAGATGATGTATTGTGTTAATTAATTTTACCAATCCAATGTATCAGCGTACTTCTGGGATTTCAGATAAAGCCGTATTTGCAAAGTACAATCGCGACTGGAACAATGTACATTCAAGCTTAAAATGGAGGGGCATTTGCCCTCATTTGTACGAAAGTTCTCGTATCACCTTGTAAATATCAGAAGGTGAAGTTGACAAACAGAATGTTGCTGGATGAACAGCATAGAACTGCATTTAATGCAGAAATTGCCATTATATCAAAACCAGAAAGGTTGCAAACCTTGCCTTGTTAAACAAAAGGATATCAATCGCTTTCCGTTATCCTGTTAGGTAAAGAGTACAACTGTTAAGAACAGTGCCGAAATTTTGAGGATGTGACTAGCTATTTATCTTATTCTCGATGATTTTGTTTCTAAAGAAAAATTTATTTCTGTTATTGAACACTGCTAATAGATATTGACAACTCTTCCATGTAAAGATTAGGCGTTTTAGAAGATATCAAGGCCTATTGTGATTTTAATTCCACTAATTATAAAACACGCATTGATCAACTTGATGTGCAGGGCATGAAACCCTCTTAAACAAAGCACTTGCTTGATGCTCTCCCAAGTCGTGCTTCTGACGTCCAGCGCTATTTTTTCTTATACAAAACACCTGCTTGATCTTCTCCCAAGTCCTGCTTCTGACGACTAGAGCTTTTTTTTCTTGGGCTCAAAATGATAGCAAGGCGTTATTCCGATAGGAATAGTTTCAGATTCTTAGTATTCACGGTCAATAATGTATCATTTAAAATAAAGGTTTACCTTTAAACATATAGGGCCACAGTGCCCCCAATCTGACTACTCCCAGTAACAAATAGCAGGCTAAATATTTAAGTAACACAAGAGTGTACTGAAAGCTGAATGTAAAGTGTGGTTGAAGTTACCCTGCGCGTCAGGTCGTTGTGGTAATCACATTATGAAACAATAGTTATTACTAATAGAATGCAATAAATCGTCAAAGTTTGTTAAATGTCAGAATTTAACTCTGTAAGTAAAAAAATGCTATTTTTCTTGTGCCAAAATGTAATATCTTCTGCTTTACATTAAAGCTAGAGTTTATTTTTCTTGATTTGTAATAGATATCCGGAACACCGTAGTTTCTTTCTGTATAATATTTTTAGAATACGAGAAAACAATGATTAGTTTAAGTAAAATTGTATGTGTTCCTAGTGTTTTATATAAGAATAAATATCAACATTAGTTGATGAAGGAATGTTTGTTATTTCAATACATTCTGACTCCTGGGAAGTTATTGATAACAATTAACGGACGTATCATTTTCCTTAAATCGATATCAAACACGATCAGCCATCAAATCATAAACTTATTTATGCCATCTAAAACAACGCTTTACACAAGAATTGCGAATTCGTGAGAAAGAATAGTGTTGTACAATACTCTGCTGCTCAATTTTTTCCATCATGGGAATCAGGGGAAGAGTAACCTACTCCCACTTCGCAAAATGGGAAGTTATTTCAAAGTTCTGCAAAGCTTTTCTCCGGAAAAATAACAAAAATGCAAAGCAAAAGATTTGCTTTTTCTTGGTCAAAAACGTCGCTCCATTTTTTTTCACGAAGCTGTTTTATTTCCTCAATTTGGATCCAGATAACTTCGCCAACTTTAGTTATAATACTACATATTACTCGATATACATGTACACGTATTTACGTTAGAACACATGTTTACGTAAATATTTACCCGGACCGAAAGATCTTGTTCGGATAATCGGTGTTCGGATACTCGAAGTTCAACTGTAGCTTAATACTAGTAATGAAGTGTTTTTCTGTCGGCTAGAACGGAGACTTGCATCCTGCACTAGGTTATTACTGTACAAAAAAAGCCACACATTGACTACAAAAAAAATCATGAATGTTTTTCATACTGTGATCTAAGGTGACAAAATAAAATAATCTATCCTGTAATTAAAGTCCAACTTGACAAAGTAGTCCTGATTAAAAGCGAAAACAGGGGCTTGGGGGTTAGGGGTGGGTGGGTTTTAATGTCATTTTCCCAGTAACTGGGCTCAGAAAATGTCCTTTAGAGGGACCTGGTTTTGACAGCGAGGAATATCTTGGCCGGATTCGTCTTAAAATTGTAAGTGCATTAAATTAACTTTTATTTCAGCTGTTACTTGATATCTGAGAATTTCTGTTGTCTCCTTACCATTTGGGGTTTCTTTAATCATTCTATATTGGTTTAGTTGCGTTCTTGTAAGTTGTCTTTTAATAACTGAGACTAATATTTTAGATATTTTACGCTTGTAAAGGCTTTTACTGAATTTGGAGCTTCAGAGTAAAGTCAACAAATTTTATTATTAGACCCTCATATGAAAACACTTCATGGATCCCAGACCCATGTCCAGAAAAGATGTCGATATTAATTTCCTCATCAAAGCCCCCTTTTTCTTGGCTTGAAAAAAAGAATTATTCCACAATGTTTTCGGGTTGTTTCCTACGACTTCAAAAAGAATAATTTTTTTTTGTAAGCCCAAAATGGTCTCTTCCAAGAAAATCAGACAAAGTAAATTTCCTCATGCAGGCACCGTCCTCAACTTTAAGTCTCGCCCCTAAATGAGAAATGAGGCATTGCTTAGGAAATTTAAGCTGGGAAAGCGGTAAATATTGGAAGAAAAGCTGTTAAAGGGTCATAAATATACATATGAAAAGAGAGAGAGACAAAGAAATCGAAGGTGCTTGTTTCATAACACTTTTGCTCTTTTTCTATCAAATCCTCTGTTATCCTTGAATAAATAAGTATATGTTTTCGTTTCTTGAGTTCTTCATGCAAAATTCTTGCTAGTGTTATGCTTCTTTCATAACAGAAATGTTGTGGATACACCAAAACCACGCTCTTATTTACCTCACCCGGCATTTTGAATTAACACAATTTCATTTTCTTTTACTTTAATCTTTGAAAACAAATGCCGCCCTCTCAAACAAGATCTTCTTTAATAAATACCGACACTTTAATTCCCCTAAATTGATAAATAACCGTCGAGAATAAATGAGGAAATAGGGTATCCAGTCGCATTTCCAAATGTCGCGTTGAAATCTCAACCTTCTTGCCATTTGTTCCACCAAACAAAAGATGAAACACCGAAAAGGTGTTATGTTAATGTGTTGCACACGCGGTGTGTTCTTTCTGACATCACAGTGTCCTCATGTGAGACCTCAGATGTTTGTACTGAATGAACGATCGCAATGAAAAAAGAAAATACCACTGCCAAATTACTTGACATGTTTTTAATTGTGATGGTTGACTGCAGACTGCAAGAGCAATAGCCACCGGGAATCATCCACTACCAAACTATTTGACAATGGCATTTTATTAAGAAGGTAGTCATTCAT
>RDPX01000187.1:1484780-1525394 GCA_003991215.1 Morbakka virulenta
GTAGTGCATAATGTAATATCCTTTCCTTTGTTGTTTTTCTCTTGTAAACCTAATACAATATTTTGCAGCCCTGCTCCAATTATTTGTACTATTAGTATTATCATTAGTATTTATGGGTTTGTGCTAATAGTATTTTGGACTGTACTCTATTTCTATAAGTGGCATTTTTTCCTTGAGAAGATGCAATCAATAACCATTAAAGGCTAAAGTACTATTCCTATTTCTTCAGATTAATAATAATGGTTTAGAAAACACTAATTTAACTGGGGACTGTGTGGGGAATAAAACACGAGGGAGGCCTAGATATTGATTAATGGATAATTTGAAGAGTTGGCTGAAGAAGGACAGCAGAGAACTCTTCATCAACATGGGTGATCGGAGACTGTGGAGAGCCATGATCGCTGACGCTGCTCTACAGTATAGCACCCCATTAATAATAATAATAATAAATAATAATAATAATCATCATCATCACCATCATCATCTTCATCATCTCAAGTTCTGAATCGCTGAGTACCGAGTTCGTACTTGTTACTTAGTCCTGAGGTCTTGGGTAAAGCCTCGCTACGGAGACCGTTTTAAGCAGAACGGGACACCTAAACTGGGAAACCTAAACAGGCCCCATCTGGAAGGTCATGTGTTGTTTAAATTAACATCAATTGGGTGTAATGCATGCACCCAGCTTACTATTATCGGGCTGGGAGTCGGATGGGTTTGCTGGGGTTTCTATCCCTGAGTCCTTTGTGGGCTCGTATTGCTTCGCCTATTCATAATAATAATAAATAATAACAAACCTTAATAACATAATAATAATAATAATAATAATCATCATCATCATCATCATCATAACAATAAATAACATTAATAAATTTTATTAGTGGCCTTCCCAATATTTATGCCGATAATTTATGATCTGGTTGTTTTGAAGAATGTCCTTGACATATGCTAAGAGCCAAAACGTACAAGCATTGTGTACAGATATTTTTCTCCTTTCAAAAATTGTAGTTGTGATAATGTTGGGGAAATTAATTTTTTATTATTGAAATCCACAAATTATTCTCAGTTACATGACCGTTGCGCTTTCCCATTCCCTACATAATCTCTCAGTTTCCTAAAAGCTTTTAAACTATTTTTTATCATAATAGGGTAGAATAACCACAAAAGTTTAACCATACAAATTCTTGGCCAGACAGCATTAATTTCTGGGACAAAACAAATATAATTAAGCAAATTCAAATTTTCAGCCAAATCTGATAAACAACAGATGACATTTCTACGTGTTTGAAACATTAAATACTCAAGAAATATACTACTCAATTTTTTGAAAAAATCTTCGGAAATTATACATGTATTACTTCAGGCAATATTCATTAGGGCTTTGGTACCATACAGATTGTAGGTTTATGATACATCAGTTTACTTCTTTTTTCGTCCCTCTGTATAAAAGAGACCAGAAATAGCGAAAAAGACACGTCTGTCCATGGCCAGTACGTTTATTTCTATGTACTGTATATATAGGGAAATTTATTTTATCTAACTTCCCAAGAAATAAATCAGATTTAATCTTATGACTTTATTGAAGTAAAAAGCTGGTCTTTAACCTGACACATTAATTTTAATGAGGAACACTGGGCAACCCTCAAGATTTCAAATTAATTATAAAGGAAGATGTTACATTGAATCGTTAAAAAGAAATGACTTCCTTGTTAATTTTGTAAAAACGTCAAAGTGGTTGAAGTAGCGTTAAGCACATGATGTCCATTGTGAAAATACCACAAAAGTAAACACTAGAGGTCAGTCAACATTAATCGACATGTTTTCTTTGTTTATTATTTACTAAATATCCACGATTATAACCTATACATTCCACAACAAATATTTCTGTTTAGTATTTTAGTCTTTTAAATTTACTAGCACTACTAATTTGACGATCGTACAACTATTTCTGCTGGTCCTATTGATGATGACAATGATGATGATCATTATTATTATTATCATTATTATTGTTTTATTAGTATAATAACATATATGCCGTAATCTCTGGATTCTTATCGCATGAGACTCCTTGCGACCTCATTTGCCCTTAGTTATTCCTCAGATATAGTTATACATGATTGAATTTGAGTGTGGGATATGAAACAAACCCTGGTGAAAATTATCCTCGCATATATGAAGAATAATGTCCTTTGATTCGTGGTTTACATTCCAGCTTTTCGAGAGTTAGCTTCATGGAATGTTTCCATAGGGTCTTTTGGCATGTTTTGTCAGTCTTGTATTACTTTTAGTGGAGTGCGCAAAGCTTTGGGCGCTGGCAAGAAACACAGGCGCTTTCTTTCCACCAAACTTTCCAATTTATTCATTTGCATTAAATAATACATATTCTGTCGTAGAAAACAACCACTGGGAAAACCTGAACTGTTATCGTTTCAATAACTTTTCTTTGTAAAATCTTGGTTTTGAAAAAGGCAACACGGGCGGGCCGGTACAAGCTAGCTTGAATGGTGAGGCTTGTAATTGTACGTGAACGGATATGAAATAGATAGTTTCCATTATTATTATTAGAGTTTACTTTACTCTTTTTTTTTTTAACGTCATTTCCCCCAGCAATTCTGGCTCAGACAGTGCCCTTGAGAGGGACTTTATTTGGCAATGAGGAATTTCTTAGCCGGATGCTTTTCCTGACGCCAACCAATGGTTTTTTTCTTCGCGAAGTTCCAAATTCTCCTCGCCAGCTCGGGGAATCCATCCCGGAACTCTTGGTTACTGTGCAGTTGCACTAACCACTAAGCTACGGCTCCTCTTTTACTTTTCTCTCTGGTTGTATACAATCCCTCTCCGGGTCTCACCCAGAGATCTGAGGAAATGGGAAGGATGGCTTCAGACAACAAATACTAATATATCAGACTTCAAAGTTTTAAACAAAAGATTAAAAAAAGAAATAAATTAAAAAACATAATTGTATAGTAAAATAGTAAAAAGAGGTAGTTTTATAATGATAATGCTCTTCGTAGTATATGTGCTGTCCCATTAAGGACAATTTTTTGTATTTCCGTGAGCGAGTTTGCTCCAGGCAGCTTTGCAACATGTTTTTCTACGTTTTTGTTTATAGCACCTGAAGCACCTATTGTTATCGGTACAATAGTGGTTTTCATTTTCCACATTTTTTATACTACAATTTGCAGGTCTTTGTATTTTGAGAGTTTCATTTTACACGAAGTGCAGAGAACAAGAGGCTGCCCGTTTCAGCGCTTTTTGAGAGAGTATTTTTCTGCTGAATATGGACATTTATGGGACGGACAACACTGTCATTTATTATTTTTATTATTATTTTTATTATTATTATTATTATTTTAAATTATTTTTTTTTTTTTATCATTATGAATATTACAAACAAATCAATTACATTTGGAATTAATGTCCAAAACATCGGGTCATATCTAATTCCCTTAGATATCAGGAACCTGTCGGATGAATCTCGTTGTGCCTTGGAGACTTGTTTTTCGGATTAAATCAATTCTTATTGTTAAACTCATTTCTTTTCAGAGAGTCTGCCTGTTACAGTGGCAAAGGCACCAATGACTATTTAGATGACCTTGGTTGATACATTCCCTATCTTTTTTATTTCTCTGGCGAGATCTTAGTACTTTATCATTCTTTCCTGCTCCTTGTTTTTTATATTTACATTAATTGATATGGCTACGTCTATTATGATCATTTCATTTGAATTTTTAATCACTATTATAATATCTGGCCTTCTCGCATGAATTTCGAAAGTGTTCATTTTCGACAACACTCTCAGGATGATATTAGTACCACTTATCACTAATTCCAAACCCTTGCTGACGTAAGATATCCCAATGGAGAATTCTGCCTACAGACATGTCGGCACTTGTATTTTTTCTGTGGAAGATTACGACATTGGCTTACAATGTGGTGAATTATTTCGTCCTTTTCTCTACACATGCATTTTGCATTTTGCATCTTCCCTGCTTTTATCTATTTTTGTTTTTATGGCATTCGCTCTGAGGTACTGTGGCTGCAGCTATTAGCATTCCTTGAGTTTTCCTTCTCTAATCTTCCCTTCTTATACACGTCCACGGCCCTATTGCTCCGATACATTTCGCTTGTCTAAAATTATCTCTGCGAAGTTCCATCTTCCAGAAGCTTGTTTCTCTCTCCTACTCCCGTCTTTTTTTTGAAAGCTTTAACACTTTTTACCTGTTCCATTACATTTCCTCTAGCTGAATATATCAGTTTCTCTTTGCTTTTGATTACATATTTACTAAGATTCACCCCCGCGATATCAACATAATTTATCAAAATAAGTTCTCTGCTACCTCTCTTTCCAGCTATGTAAAGCTTATCTACACTTTTTCTCGGGTGTAGTGCTCTGTACATGGTCATCATCTTTCTTGTTTATCTGTCTATGGTTCTTAACTCTTCTCTTCTTCAGTACAGAAAAGCAGCAGAGTATCTAAGTAATGACACTGCCCAGGTATTAATTGCTGTAATACAATTTTAAGCATTAAATTTTGATTTGAGAACTTTCTTTTTCCGTCTTAAATACCCTTTCTTCACTTTTCCTTCTATACCTTGCATAAGACTTAGTCTGCTTCCATTATTCCCAGATTCTTATAACTATTTCCTTCATTCATTCCCATGACTCTATCATCTGGTAAAAGAATCCCGAATCCCGAGATTTATCCTCATTTCAGCTACATTTCGAAAGGATTATTCCTCGAAATTTAGCTCAGAAAAAGTTTACGACTCAAGACATTAAATTTATCCTACATCAATTCAAAATTCAATTACCCAAAAATCTTTTAAAATATAAAGAATAAGACAAAATTGAATTAGGTATGTAAACAAGTTAAGAACTAATATATAATTTTAGTAGCACCAGTGGTAGAGTAAGATCATTCGAGAGGGGCTTGAATTATAAACATGACAGTCAAGTGGTGTTCACTTTAGACGAAGCAAGAGGTAGACAAAACGAGTGTGTGTTAAACTATAAAAATGGGAGGATAACATTTGAGATAAAAACGTCAAAAAATTTAAAATAAACTAAAAAGAACGGAAAAGAGCAAGTAGGATCCAACGAAAAAGTATATTGCCATATTTTTAAAGGGCCTAAAAGAATATGACCAGGGAAAATGGAAGTACAATTAGAAAGAAGAGCAGTGCAATGCAATATGTCAGCTGAAGAGGTTAGTTTGATCCTGGAAAAGAGTAAAACAAAAGTTGTGCAAACAGCGCAGTCCATTTACGTTGTCTTTCAATTATTTTTAGGATCTAAAATACTTTGTTTCCTTTGCATATCATAAGTATTCAAGTTTATCAGAAGATTTTCATTTCAATCTGGCTGGGCCTTCATTTAACCGTTGGAAGCATTTTTCAAAGCTAATGATGCTAATGATTTTCTTTTCAAATAAATATTAAATAGATAAAATGAAATTGAAAAATGGCAATAATAAATAAAAGTAAATTTTAATGACTGTTTGATCATGCACTTGATCAGGTAATGAATTTTTAGTATTAATTTGGAGCGAAAACAAATTAACTGGAGTAAGTGCATAAACTGGGAAAACGATTTAGGCTGTTTTTGCAACCCCAGTAATTATAATCCAAATTAGAGTGGTCTTCAGTAAATTAAAGTAACAATTATCAATTTTACTTTTTAGGAATGGGAATTCATCACCAATTATTATCAATAACATTTTTATACATAATTTGGATTCATACCCAGACCCTTGCATATCCAAGAGCGTACAAACATGTAGAACAGAAATTAAAAGGAAGTAAGTATGTATTTTCTGAATACCTAAAACGTATTGTTTTCCTTTTGTAATATAATTATGTAACTAAGTAACTAATTATGTAAATAAATGGTAATCCATATGTAATAATAATTAAATATGACAATAAATAACAAAAAAGAAACACGTAACTAAATAACTTAAATTGTAACTGAATGATTAAAACGAGTTGTTTTGTTTTCTGTATGTAACTGATATCCTTTTCTTTATATGTTTCTAATTGCTAATATATAATTAAATAATTAAATATTTAGATAACTGGGAACTAATTATGAACAGAGGAAGCTTAACATTGAACTAAATGTCTGAATATATAAGTGAATAACTAAAGCGTCTTCTTGTGTTTTTTGTATGACACAGATATGATTTTATCTTTATATGTTTCTAATTGCTAATATATAACTAAATAATTAAATATTTAGATAACTGGGAACTAATTATGAACAGAGGAAGCTTANCAATAAATAACAAAAAATGAAACACGTAACTAAATAACTTAAATTGTAACTGAATGATTAAAACGAGTTGTTTTGTTTTCTGTATGTAACTGATATCCTTTTCTTTATATGTTTCTAATTGCTAATATATAATTAAATAATTAAATATTTAGATAACTGGGAACTAATTATGAACAGAGGAAGCTTAACATTGAACTAAATGTCTGAATATATAAGTGAATAACTAAAGCGTCTTCTTGTGTTTTTTGTATGACACAGATATGATTTTATCTTTATATGTTTCTAATTGCAAATATGTATCTTTAGAACTAAATTTGTAAATAATTAAACAGATGATGTAGTATATAAATAACAAAATAATTAAGTATACAATTGAATAACTAAAGCATTTTGTTTAGTCTTGTAGCTTTTACTGATGTTTTGGATTTCATTGCAAATATATAAATAACAATAAATATATAAACAACTATATATGCAATTAAATAATAAAAACCTTTTGTTTTACGTTTTGTCTTTTACTGATAAATAATTTTTGTTCAATTGAAAATTTATAGAGTTGAACCTCGATTATCCGAACACCGATGATCCGAATTTCGGATTATTCGAACAAAATCTTCCTCTTCGGGTATAAATTTAAGTAAAAGTGTATTCTAACTTAAATACGAGTACATATATATCAATTAAGGTGTCCTTTTTTTACAGATAATCAGCTATCCGAGCAATTGGTTATCCGAACAAATTGCTTCTCGCCCCTCTTGTTCGCATAATCGAGATTCAACAGTAGTAAACAAAACTAACAGCAACCTTTAGGACATTTAGGACAATTGTGTAGAATATTTTGGACAATTTTGGACCAAGATCTTAATTTTTATGGGCGTGGCGTTAAACTATATGCCTGGCTCAAAGAAGCCAATAAGATTAAGAATTATAAAAGAAAATGCATTGTAAATCATAATTTTCATAAAGCTGAGATCAAGGGAATGCCTATGGTTTTCATTACAATTATCTCTACCAACTGGTCCATCTTTGTAAATCTTTGTGATTCCAAATGCTTTTCTTTGACATGTGTCAAAAATTTCGTTTCTCGTCTCGCTTCTCTGTTTATTGGGATTATTAGGTTTTTGCCTTCGGTAAGAAGCTATTTTTCTGTAGGACGTACACATCCAGATATGTAAAGTTGAACGAGACGTCAAAAGACAAGATGTTAGGAAAAGCAAGGCAGAAAACGTAAAACTTAAAATCTGAATTATTGAATACTTTTAATTAACTGTTGTACTTGTGTTAAAAAAAGCTTCCTTCAAAGTTCCTTGTACTATTGGATTTTTAAGTATGAGCTTTTACAAGATTTGTTTTAAATGTACATGTACTTCTGATGATGAAAACAAGCCGATATATATATACATATATATATATATATATATCTTCCTTTCTTCCTCTCTCTCTTCCTCTCTCTTTCTCTCTCTTCATACATATGGTCTCCACAAAATCAGTAAAATCGATTTTGATTTGTTCAATTACGTCATTTATATAGTACTTATGGATGATTTTATCTCTGCTGAAAGGCATATATATTCCTGGACACTAAAAATGGTAAAGATAAAACGATAACTTACTTGAAGATTTGGACAGGTTGTTTATCATAGAGCTAGCAGTAAGAAAAGACCACAACAGTAAAATCTAATGCACGTTCTTACTAAAATCTAATCCACACCTTTTATGAATACAAAGACAGAAAACCTTTAGAATTCTTACTTTTTCTTAGTGATACAGCACCCAGCATATGACCTTAACATTTGTATAATTTGATTTTACGGTTAATTCTATAAATTTTAACTTTTACAGAAAAGTCATTGGAAAGCAATACTGGATATTCATTTTACATCTATAAATTCCTGTTCTGTCTTTTTTATTTTATATCGTGGTAAACTGTTATTTTTTATCCCGGTTTAATTTTTTTCTGTCTTTCTCTCACAGTTTTTGGGTTTAAGCCTTGTATGCTTCTTAACTGTTATAAGAGTAAAGAAGAGTAATTAGCTAACTACTATAATAGAGACGTGTGTTGAAAATAAGTAACCAACAAAACATTAGTGCGCGCTATTCTTCTTCTTCTTTGTCTTTCGGCTATATCCCATTAAGAGTCTCCACAGCAGATCAGCCGTCTCCAGCCTGTTCTGTTTGTCACATCAGCATCCCTGGTATCAACAGCTTCCATACCTCTGTCCACCACGTATAATGCGTAATGAAGTATTTATTTAATTATAGAGTTCTAGAAGGGAATAAGAAATTGAAAGCAAACGGAATATGCCAGTTTATACAAGTGAAAATATTTTAAGTGTCCTGTGTGCGATATTGCCTTAAATATATAACACTGTAACAGAAGAGTGAAAAAACTGTGCCCTTCAAAAAGGAAATAAATTATTGACTTGGGCATAGTACACAATGCAAGGCAATCAGACATAGGTATTGACTTCAACGATAAAAATTACCTTAAACAATAAAGCGAAGCTGAATTAATTATCTTTAGACATAAGGAGTAAAAAACCATTCTGGACAAGAAAAGGAAGAGCTAGAAATTTTTTATTAAAACGAGAACAAAAAAATTAAGAGTCCGAAGTAAAGGATATCCAAAGACAGAAGAATAACAGTGTAAAGTAATAAGAGTTTGAGGGAGAACTCCTCAAGGCTAAAATTGTATCTCATTTGATTCTTGATTGTGTACGTTTATAGGTCTATCTGCTGAAACGAGAGACCAAACCTGTAAATGCTACGTAGTCAGTGACAATCGTTTTGTTTAGACCTTTTTCTTTAATCTCCGATTACCACTATGCTACAAAAGTACCCACAATTGAAATTTACTTCAATCACAGAATGAAAACTTAACTACTTTATTATGATCCTTGATAAACGAGCTACAAAAAGTCTTAATATACCAATTTTTATTTCCTTTTTACAGCAAAAGTGAAGCAAGAAGACAAACACAAAAAAATATCTGATCAACAGCGTGGAGGTGGAGCAGGTCGCGGACCCATGGTCACAAATATACAAGATTTTCCTTTATCTCCAATCAATATACCTTTCCCTTTAATGCCATTCGAAATATCGCAGCCTCAGGTCAGAAAAGGGAATAGGGAAAAAGGTCCCCCGAGACCAAACAGAAAGATACGAAATAAGAAATTGAAAAACGCTAAGGGAGCAAACAAATATCGTTATACCGATGGTGAGGCTCAGAAACAGGAAAAAGGTCGACCTGGTGTGTGGAATTCCAACAATGGTTATGTTAAATTTGGAAGACCATCTAATCAGAAAGTTCGATATGCTCTCCTTCTATATCCAATAGCTAGTGTTCCATTAGTTACTCAAGAAAACACTGATACTTCGGATACCAAGGAGGACAATGAAAGTAGCGGAGATGAAGGAGAACAATATATCAAAGAAGGATACGAAGAGGGAAATGAAGCAAATGAGCAATCAGAAAATAACAACGAGGAAGAAAGTGGATCAGGAGAGGCAGAGTATGAAAAGAGTGAGGAAGAAGCTGAATCTGGAGAAGGAGAAGACGGAAATCCTCTTTACAATGAACAAAAGACCGCTGATGAAAAGACAGAGGGAGAGACCACGCAGAAAACAAAAGGTGCATATATAGAAAGTGATACAAATATAGAAAGCAAAGATACCCTTGGTGAAAAACGAAATGAAATAGAAGACAATTCGCAAACATTTAAAAAACCAGAAGAGAAAAGTAAAACTACTTTGGAAAGTGATGTAACAACTAGAAATATTCAGTCCAGGGCTTCATCTTCCCTTATCGAAAAGAGCAATCTTCTAAAGACAACAAAGAAAGGTACTTCCATATCAGAAATAAATGAAAAGGCGCCAGCATTCTCCGTAGCATCTAAATTAAGCTCTGTTGCCCAGAAGGATGAACAGCGTAATAATATCAAGAGGTCATATATTCCCCATGAGAATTCTTTTAAAGATAACGATTTCGACAATGAAGACAATGAATACGATGAACCTTTGGATATGCGTATTAGAGATGTTTCAGATGGTATGTTGACTAGTTTTAAAAAGTAATAGCATTCTTTAGCTCAATGGTATGATAATATAGTACTTTTTAATAATCCAATTTTTGAAATGAATGGCCCTTAGCCTTGACCGACTTGTGGTAAAATAGAAGTGTAGCAGTAACTTTGATACAGTGACGACGCTGGATTCACTTTGTGTTGACTGGATGTACAAGATGTATTTTGCCAGGTATAGAGAATGCCTCTTTAATTTGTATTATTTTTGTTTTACTTATTACCTTTCCAGAGTATCTTGTACCTAACGAATGACTTAATGACGATCGTTTTTTTCAGTTAAGCGGACATTATGTTAAGTGTACCTGGTGAAGAACTTGATTGTTAGAACTTAGCATTTGACAAACAGGGGATACGAGATACGTCAACTTGTAAATGTTTTCAAGGATAAGCCTTCGCTACCCTTGTTCCAAAGATTTGATCCTTAAAATGTAATTTGGAAAACTTGAAAAGTGAGTTAAGAAATATACATTAAAAACGAAAATGATTCCAAGATAATAGAAACTAAATCACTCTGAAAAAAAATTAAATAGCAGGGAATATAAATTTCCTTACTACGAGTTAGAAATTACCTACTTAGCCCTTAAACACTGTGGAATTTGTGGAGAAATAGAAATAAATATGTATTTTGTATTCATCTATGACTAATATATGCTTTAAACAGTGTCTAATGTAAAATAAACTTTTTAAAAATTATTACATTTTTATGTGAAGAAAATAAACAGAACAATTTAAAGAGAAATGTATCCACGATATTTGATCGTAAAAATATAAAAACCTATGATGAATTTGAATTATTTCACATGAAATAGTCTGTTGCATTTACATTTGAAGGTGTCATTCACCACGTTCAGCATCGTTATCTTGAAAAGCCAAACAACAAAACAAAATCATTCTACCCCTTGTTGAGTCTTTGTCAAAAGAAAATATAAATTACAGTGTACCTGGAATATTGTTGCAGCCCAGTTTGGAAATCAGTCTAAGTAGGGAGATTGAGTAGGAATTTCATAATGAAATTTCCATCCCTCTCCATATCAAGCTTAGCGAATTGTTCAGACTTAATCCTTCCAACAGTCAAAATTTGCTTACAGTTAGGCCCTGAAATTCCCACCCTCACGAAGTTCCAAAAAGGTACTTGTAGTTGTTTAACTGGCCATAGATAAAAATTTTATTACGAAACATCACCCTTTTGAGCAAAATTGTGCTTCAGTAGCAAAACAGTTTATTTTGTGATTTTTGCCAAGCGTCCTTAGTGAAAAGTGTCGTTTTTTCAAAATAATTGTTCTTTTCATGTTGAACCCATCTGGTAATTTTCAAAAGTGCGCGATTTTACTGAAGCTTTGTTCCTGTTTTGAACGACGCAATTTTAGTGCGACAAAGAGACTTTTTTTTTTCCAAATCCAAATTTTCAAGTTTTTCAGAAGAACTCAACACAACAACCATGCCACAAATCTCTGAAGGTAAGTCTGTCAGCTGATCTTTAGTGATTACGGCCATTACGTCATGCACTCCAAAATCAAATATGAAATCTGACACGACACTTTCAAGTCCGTGGAAGACCAGGTGCTTCTTTTCTTTCTAAATGGCGTGATGACGCTAACTTGTGATAGTGTGATAATGCTGAACATTACATTACAATACATATATCTTTTGAATCATGCATTCATTTCCTGGTGTACTCCTTCAATACAACGCCTTCTTTCCTGCTAATGGAAATCATATTTTTATTTACATTGCTTTGACTGGCAAGCAACTTCTCGAAAGCAATTTTGTAAGAGTCTAAATAGCTGCCATACAAGAGCATGGCACGCTTTTTTAAGGAAAATGCACGTGTGAAACATTTCAGATTTTTCGCTACATGTGATTTACACTTTTCACAACTCGTTTCAAAAGCGTAATCATTAATCTGGCTCTCAATAACCCACTGATTTTCTTAATTTACAGCTAAAAAGCAATAACGCTTGCAGTCATTAAAAGTGCTCTCTCTGTCTACTTGAGCTGATAGCCTCTTTTTGGTATTCTATTCAATGTCTCTACTCGGGCCGATTTCCAGCCTGGGCTACACCAACACCACAGCCACGGGATCTGGACATTACACTGTAAAATTAAAACCAACAATTGAAGAAGGGAAAAGGAGAACAATACCCTTTAAAACGTCGAGTTGAGCAGTTACTTTTGCAAGGCTGGAAGGATGCTGCTGCAAATAGCTCTTATTTTGGATCTTTATATTTTTTAAATTCTAACGTTAACTATTCTTAATAGCTCCATGTTTAACTCCTCTACCAGAAGGAAACAGGCTTTATCAAAAGCTTTCTTTTACAATATTTTAAAAACTCTTTCAGCCTCCTTTGAGCTACCGAGGAATATCGTCTATATTCAGAAATCACGTTACCTTTTTCTTCGTCTCAAATTCGTTGTTAACCTTGCAAATAACATTTTAATGTAGCTTTGTGATAAAATTCAATATCCATTATTAAATAGCGCTCTGAAATCTCATAAAAAAGCGTTGTTGCGAAAATTTAAAACCTTAAAAGTTGACTAAGGTCATAAAGAAAATCTAGAAGATCATAATAACAGAATGACCATGCCCATTTGTTTGATATTTTAAGGTGAGCGTAACGTTTAGGAGAACACATTAATCTAGCTTAAAAGATAATTTCAGTGGTATTCAGCAATTGATACCCAATATTTTTGTCAATTGGAGACCAAATTGATAATATTTCCAGCAATTTTTTTCCAAATAATAGCCTGCAAGTTTAGTAAACAGACAAATGAGATCTTTGGGTTTAAATAGAAAAATGAAGAATGAATTTTACATTGTATTTTAAAAAATGATTATACCATCATTTGGTAAAACGGATTAGTTGCTGAATTACTTTATTTTACAGAAAAATATGTCTCATTTTGTAGTCATCTTTGTGCAATTATAAATGTAATTATCAAAGTATAATAGCAAGTAGATATTTAACCATTACTGAAATTACGTTCATTTAGCTGTCAGTATCCGTTACCTTTTAAAAAACAATTTGACTTATTTATAAATATCGAATGTTATAGAGCAAAAACGAACCTGAGCTACACTGCACTAGAAAATTATGACATAAGAGAAACATCACTATTATCCTTTTGCGAGCTCCAGGTGCATACCTAAATCGATGCTCACAGAACGACAGGACATAGATGAGAGGTTTCATACCTCAATGATTGTCTCGTCTGTACCTATAGAATAAAGCAGAGGTTTATTTGTATAGGTGTATATGTATGCGTGCATTAGGTAGACACACAGGTTATAAATATATTCAGAAAGTAGAGCATTTCAACAATAGCTTCACATGCTTCAAAATTAGGACAGCTGCAAACATAAGAACCAAACTAATTTTGCTGCAAGGACCAACAAACTCGAACCAGTGGTTCCCAGGCCATCACCAGCCAGGCTGTGAACGACTAAATTTGATTCGATTGATTCTGCTTTGTATACTGGCTTTCGAAGCCTTCACGAGTGCCTCATAGTATATATATATATATATATATATATATATATATATATATATATATATATATATATATATATACCCAGACTCAAAACTGGAAGCAAGACCACAGTTGCTCAAAGCGGAGACATTGGGATAGTCAAGTCGACTTTACGACCCTTCGAATTAAAAGCAGAGAATGCAACCACTTAATTGGGGAGCCTAAAAATAATTGAAGGGATAACAGAGATATTTGAAAGCTAATATTTGAGCTAGGTTAAGTTTCAACAATGCTTAACAAAGAACAACATGATCCTGAAAAAGGTAAGAAAAGAAATTACTAAGTTAACAGATACTGTCCTCTTTCCCTGTTATTACTTCGTCTGCTTAAAATCATATCCATCCCTGACATGATTTTTCCAACAAGTTACGCACCTGAAAAATGCAATTTCCATTTCTAACAGTTATGTATTTGTGTACTGATACACTCTTCAAGGATGTAATAAAATAATGTTAGTCTGGCTAAGTTGACCGGTAATAGAGACGGTCTGCATAATTTATTTCGATGCCATATTTTTTCAGATACCCTATAAAATTCCTACATCACGTCTAATTCAATTTTATGATTCATATCAACTACACAAACAACGCACCCTTACGTTATGGTTTTAAGGCGTTTGGTGGTGTTCTTCTATAAAACCAATACATTTCTCTCAAGAAACGTGTTCATTTTTGAATCAAATAATACATAAATAGCAACACTCTACATTCAGTATACATTCTCTTAAAATGACCAGAAATGAATCTGAATAGTACTGTTAAAATAAAAGCAAATAAGACTTATTATCAAGCCACAACAGAGACAAAAATATATTTAACAATCTGAGATCCTGGAGTTTTGCAAATGGAAAATTTTCTTTTACCACTTTTTGTGATTAAGCAACAAGGTTCCTAGAATACACTATTGGGCACAGACAAAAATATTCACTTCAAACGTACCAACATAAGAGTTTTGAAACATTGTACTAATAAATTTTGAGGTCTGTTTTAGTGTCTTTTAGGTTATCAAATAGGGAGATGGTTTACCTTAAAGCGGACGAAGTTGATGACAGGGACGGGGAGACAGAGGACAGAGGACATTGCATATCTTAAGATTAACTCTGATTTGCTGTTGCGAATGACTGACTTACTGACTAACATTAGGATACACAACGACAAAATCAGGTAAATTGTCTTTAGTTACTTCGTCTTAGCTGACGTATGAAGGGTTCGTTTCTGTATTGCGATTAACCAACTTAAGTAAAGAGTACAAAGAAAGTTTTACTTCATGATACAGAAGACCGCAGCATGTTATCCTTTCAGATAATATATATATATATATATATATATATATATATATATGTCTTAATCATGATTTTTAAATACCTGAAACATTTCATTGCACAAGAAATGTGATTATTCTACAAGTTATATATATATATACTATTAAAGTGAAACACTCAGAAAACTTTAGCCAAAGATGGAACTGGCTGATAAAATGACAATAATGGGACAATCCATACATGAACAATCCACACCACAACACAAAGGACAGCACAACGAAAAACAGAAGAATGAACTGTCCGCAGAGAGAAGGAAAAATAATGATGTATGAAGGATAGAACTATGGTGAAGCGTGATGAAAAATGTAAAATGATAGATTACGAAGAATTATGATTAAGATGATGATAATGACTAAGAATAAAGTAGATATTATGGATCATCAGTCGATTAACATATCAACCATTTCGGGCATTTAAATATATATATACCAGTATCGAAGTAATTATTAGCTATCGACAGTCCTCAGTAATATAAAAATATTAGTCTTGTGCAAATTCATGTGAACAATACTTTAAAAATGCAAATATTCTTATCGATTAGAAAATAGAGTTAATATGTAAAAACCTTCTCTAGTCAATGCCAAAACGAGTAAAAATGGTAGTAAAGGCAAAGGGTGGTTATATAAAATATTAATTTTGTTGAATATATGTTAAAAATCAAGCTGTAATACATTGAACAACATTGAAAGTTTTTTTTCTTGAAATTTTTTAATTTTTCGACTGTGTTTACATTAATTTGCACAAGACTGTATCATATGGTGAACGACAAAAAATCAACAAAACCTAGTTTAGAACTGTCAGTTTTATGTTTTCTGTCGATTGTGAAAACATGAAACTGACAGTTTTAAACTAAGTCTTGATGATTTTCCTTGTCGTTCACCATATATATATTTGGTGAACGACAAAAAAAAAATCAACAAAACTTTGTTTTGAACTCTCAGTTATATATATATATATATATATATAAATATATATATATATATATATATATACAGACACTTGAAATATATAGATATACTGAAAAGCTTGAGCATTATCACAGGAGTTTTGCAAGAAGCCGAGATGATAGGAACTAAAGACTCTTGAAACTAAAAGTAGGGAATTGAATCATTAAACTACGAGAATCTATGACTTGTATCATCTTTAAAATAATTCAAATGTATGTTTTCATCATGATGTTAGGAAGGCTTTAACCTAGTGAATTAGTATTCACTAATTCACTAGTTTAAAGCCTTCCTAAGTATTTAGTTGCAGCTTGAATCCAGTAATTTAATCGTGTGCCTCAGAATATAATTGCCCTTTGGTTGCTGTGTCTGCAATACAATTACAATTTTACTATTAACAATAAACACTAATTACAGAGAGAAACTTACAAAATACATTAAATAGCACATGGCATATATTACGAAAATTATAAAAACACTGGAAAGTTATGATCCCAGTGGTACCTAAGCTAAAGAAAAGAGTAGTACAAATCACTGGTAATCAAATAATCCAGAGGGGCCTCCAAAATGTAGTCACACTATTAAAACGAAGTCTTGTTTCTCATCAATTAACTGACTTATTAGAGCACTCTACAATGTATAGCTAAATCTTTCTATATTATTTATCTCTTGCAATTCAGATAGAGAACTTTTATTTGCTTTCTCTCTATGTTTGGATATTTTTAATACGTTTTTCATTTCTACCAAATAAATCTATTTTGTTTTAAAAAAATCATCCTTCCTTTAACTCTTGTCATTACCAATAACAGTGATCATAATATTTGCAGAAAAGACGTTTTCAGTTTGTTATATATTTTGTTTAGAAACTGAGATGAGTTTTTTGACATGTTTGGAAATAGTTAAAAATAGTAAAATGAATAACAAAAAGGAAATTTGGTGTTAGTTAATAAAACCTTTTTAGCTAAGGTTTACTGTAAAAAATTTACTCTTGCAAAAAATCACTGTGGAGGCTCTATTTTTGTCTTTTCAGAAAACACTGATGCAAACGCCGCCCAGCAAAAAGTACAAGATACCGAAAAGGCAGCTCGAGTCATGACCCTTATTCAGGAAAAGCTTGGTGCTAATCCCAGCAACATCGTAGAGGAAACACATACTATGATGAATTATCTACGTAAGCAGATGCAACTATATGATGAAGAAATTGATAAAGATATCATTAATGAACAGCAAGCCCAACTCAGAAGCCAAGAAATCAGAACAGATCCATCCTTGCGAAATAACATAGAAAGTGCAAAAGTTAAATTAGAAGCTGATCGTACAAAAGAAAACGATTTACGAGTTCAACTACAGGAATTGAAAAATGTCGAATTGATGACAACAGCCATTGAACTGGCAAAATATCTAGCTATAGAAAGGTCGAAACAGGAACTTCGTGCTGCACAACGAATAGCAAAGCCTCAAAAAGCACCCACAGCTTATACGCCACCTCAGACATTTGTGGCGTCGTCTACTCCACAATCTCAGTCATTTGGTACCACTACCTACCAACAGCAATCCCAGTCTCCTCCAGCACTTTTCCACCCATCTTATCCTACTATTTATTCTGCTCCCCCGTTCCCGTATGCTGCATCATTTATGTCACCACCTCAATTAGTTGAATCCCATCCCCCATCCCTTGTTAGTCATCCGTATCCTGTTGCGTCAATTGGTCCCTCTGCCTGGACATATGGTCAAGGTGAATACACTCCAAGACCAGAACAAAGTGGCTTTTCTGGAGCAACATCGCGGCACCAAACTACGAGACCTAATGCATCAGCTCAAAAACCGCATCAGGCCAAGCCAAAACCACAGCCACAAGCGCAAAATCAGTACGAGCCTGACTGGATAGGAGATGGTGGGTCAACTATATCATTTCCTGGTCCGACTTACTCTTTGCCTCCATTTTCTGCAAAAATTGCTAATCCCATTCCGGATCAACAGCAGTCCAAATCAGTTTCAGTTCAAATTCCTACGTATGGCTACCACCAAAGCCCTGTTTCTACGATGCAATCGGGTCCTTCAATGTATTTTTCTGGCTCAACTTTAGGTGTTAACACAGAAGGACGAAACACGCTACAAATGTCACCACTTCTTACAGTACCCTATGCTACTAATAATCAGCAGTCCCCAGTTGGAACAGGTTATGTTCCAGCAGCTGTGCAAACCCCTCAGTATCAGCCAACATATACAGGCTACAAAACAGGAGCTGAAGGAGCAACAGCACTTCCGGAAACAACTAAACAGGCACAATCCAAAGCAGCTGTTGCACCCAAAATTCAAGATGTGTTTCCACTTACAGTACCTGTTCAGTCAAAAGTAACTGTACCTCCAGTAAATTTGGCTGGTCCCTCTGTTTATTATGCAGCTACCCAAAGACAACCAGAACAAACTAGTGGAGTGTACCAGCAACCAATAGTCTCATCCTATGCTGATAATAAGCATCCCTCGGCTCCAGTAGAAGTTTTGAGTACGGATTCTCATGATTTTACAGGTGGAAATAAACCTCCACAAACATCAGGAACCCCTCCTCCCGAACCTCAAGACACTTCAGGCAATTCAATCCCATTCTGGTTTGGACTCTTTCCAAAGCTCCCCGACGATATTCAAGACAAAACCAAGGACAAAGGAGGGGATACTGAAGGTAGGCCACTAATCTCTACATTCATATATCTATGCTACGGTTTATTTTTGGTACATTCTCTGTTTTCAATATATATATGCACATGTATAAAAGTCGTCTACAGTATTAGACATTTGATACAATCCAATACCCAGTTATCTGTTTTGCAGGTTGACAGTTCGTCAATTGTTTATTCATGTAATGAATATTACTGAGGTTAGTAAACAAACAAATAGGAACAACAATATGTCTTTATGTCTTGTATTTTCGCATGTGCATAGCAGAAATGCAACATAAAAGAGAATAAAAAAGAAGGAAAAATAAAAGGAAAGAATAGTGCAATAAGATCGAATTGCAATAATGACTTCTTTGCAACATATCAGTTTTAGGTCAGTGAGAAAAGCAAAGAACCAAGCTATAAGCACTGATTCGAACAGTTTGTTTGCACACAAATAGTCTGGTACACCTGGTAGTATCTTGATACAACTTTAATATTTCATCCATTAGTTAATCATTCAAACTTTTTTTTTTCAATATTATTTTTGAAAAAAAATCATGTTTTTAATTTTTATACTTATCATTTTCATATTCAAGCTCAAAAGCAATACGAGGATGCTTCCATCAGATTGAAAAATACAGAAAAGGCCGCAGAAGCTTTGACTCATATTGAAAATAAAATTGGTTTTGATCCAGGATCTATTGCAAAACTTGTTGATTTTGTAAAATCTGCAGCTGTTAAAGATGTCCAACTTTCTGAAAAAGCTGTATCAAGGGATCAAATTTCTGTCGGAAAAATAACAGCTACTAAGTCAACCATACCAGGAAGTGAAGATGTAGCTCTACAAAGTGCTAATGATAAATTAAAGACTGATCAAGAAATTTTAAAAGAAGCACAAGAGAGGTTAGAAAAAATTAAACGAATGGAAAGTGTAGTAACTGAAATAGAAGCAGCAAAGTATGATGCTCTGAAACGAGCTGAAGAGAATTGGGTGGAAAAGCGTACTCATATTCAAACTTCATCTCCTAATAATGTTCTTGAAAAGAAAGACACAATTGAGGATAAAATTAAAAGATAATACTAAAGATAAAGAAAAGAAATTGAGATTAAGTTTTAAATAGTATGGTAAGAAACTTATGATTAAAATATATCTTTAAAATTTTGGTGTATATGGTTGGTTTCGGCACTTGTAAAAAGTCTATCTCTTTTTTTTGACAAAATATTGATCATTTTTTCATCTAATGATGGAACTCTGAGTTCACAGAAGTAAAAAACGGAAGAATTTTTTCATTAAAATGTTAAGGTAATTTGCCCAGATGCATCAACTCCTAATGCAACATTGGTTCAAGACGGCAGTTTGCCTTTGATTTGCCTATTGCCACCACTAATTATTCATTCTAGCCAAAATTTATACTTCTTTTATCACTTGGCTTTAGGTATTAACACCAGGAAATTAAGAGATATTTTTACATAAAATGAGTGATAATAAAGACCATCTCCTTTTATCTTAGTAAACAATAATACACCAACAAATTGTTTATATTGCAATAGTTTATGTATTACAGGAAACAACGCACGGAGAAAAAGTGCGTAATTAATATTAAGGATTTAAGCAGATTTAAGCGGATTTAGGTGGATTTAGGTGGATTTAGGTGGATTTAGGTGGATTTAGGTGGATTTAGCTGCAACGTTTATTGATCTGTTAAGACCTTGTGTTGGCTCTGACCAATAATTTTTCTAAACATTTTATCAGGAATCACCCTTAAAGTAAGTTAACATTATTTTACATTATTTTTGTGTCTCAAGATCAATAGCATTAAGTGTTTCCACAATAAATCCTTTTATGCCAAACAACGTAACATAAAATAAAACAAAATCCCAATAATGGCATCTTCTTGATTTTATGATATAAAATTCAAGAAAAATTTATTTTTAGGTTATAAAGGGCCTTCTTTTTTATCTTTCGACTGCTTCCTGTTAGGGTCGCCACAGCAGATCATACGTCTCCATTTGCTGCGGTCAGGTGAATTTTCTCTTCTCACTCCCATCCCCCCTTATGCCTTCTTTTATTACATCCATGTAGGGTCTCCTTGGTCTTCCTCTCTTCCTCCTCCCTGGCAGGTTCATGCCTAACATTTCCCTCCCGATTTAGTTCTCTTCCCTCCTGATCACATGTCAATACCATCTACGTCTTGCCTCCCTTTGCTTAAATCCTAATCTCCTAACATGTGGTTTACCTAAGTATTTATTTCTGATTTTATCTAGACGTGTGACTCCAAGTGCTCACCTCAGCATTCTCAATTGTGCCACCTCCAACTCTGCTTCATGTTTCTTTGTTGTCGCTACTGACTCAAGCCCATAAAGTAAAGCTGGCCGCACTACCGTCTTATATATTTTTTCCTTCACTTTTGGTGGTAGCTTTCTGTCACACAGTACGCCTGTTACCTTTCTCCATCCACTTGAACCTGCTTGTATTCTCCTCTTAACTTCTATATCACATCCTCCATCGTACTGTACTGTTGATCCCAGATATTTGAAGTCTTCTGCCATCGTTACACCTGATCCTTGCATGCTTAACTCATCGTCCTCTCTTCCATTAAAGACCAGGTATTCTGTTTTTGCTCTGCTTACTTCCATTCCCCTTTATGTTTATTTTTATGTTATAAAGGATTTCTCGACTTCATCGTGTCATTGTCAGCTACAGATGTTAAGTAACAATGTAGAAGTCGTTTTATATTATAAAATTCAAGGAAAATATATGTTGATGACTTTTACCTTGTTTGTTACATCTATAACTGATGATAACAGGATAAAGATATTGAAATGTTTTTATAAGATAAAAATTAAATTTCTTAAATTTTATATCAGAAGATCAGGAGGATGTTTTTATTCGGTATCCATGCTAGTTTGCTTATTTAAAGATAAAAATACCATGGAACTCTAAACGGTTTGTACTTACGTCTATAATACTCGTACAAAGAGAAAATTTCCTACCATAGCTTTAGGAAAGAACGAAAAGCAGCTCTTTTGACACCATATTGTAAATAAGAATACCATTATTTGACCTCATTTTAAACGAGTCAAGCAATTTTGGTTCCCAGACCACATAAAAAGAAATGCATAAATATCAATTAGCTTTTAAAGCACTGTTATGCCAAACACTGAATATGTTGAGATATTCACAATTGTGACTTGTTTTAACTTAGTTTTCAATGATGTTCTTTAGTCTATTTTTAATTATAGTTTTCTCATTTTGAACTCTTGATTAAATTGTTTTGCAAAACGTGCTTCTTTGGTTCAAGAAGAACAAATTTGCTAACAATCTCTACTGACTATTTCCCAATTTTATCTTTTATCCAAAGCTAAGATAGTAGCATCTTCTTTTTTTTTCGTGCTGTTTGTTAGTTATGTAAATGATAAAATATCTGGGCTTTAATATTGGATATTTCATGTTGCTCTTTATCTCTTGGAAAATGATATTACTACATGTTAAATCAATTTAACAAATTAATTCTTGATGCAAAGTTTATGTAATTTTAGACACCATCTGGGGCAATTTTCAAAAAAAACTATTAAAAAATATATTCTTACATACAAAACTTTGTATTTACATTTTTTACTAGTAATTATAGCACAACTGTCTAATGCTAGTTATATGTCATTACAAATCAATGTGTTCTCACAAGTAAATGGACTGTAATTTTGCTTGTATCAAAAAGCTGTAACAAATTTTTATGAAAACCAAATTTTTTATGCATTAGTAAAGGTAAAAATACCTAAAGTTCCAAAAGCTATTGTGAGATGGTGACATCTTATTTCACGTTCTTGTTTTCACTATAAATTTCACTTTTATTTTATGACCATAATTTGTTCTGTTTTGTTTTTTTTGTTTCTGTTTTGTTCTATTTCTGTTTTGTTTTGTTTCTGTTTTTTATTTCTGTTTTGTTTTGTTTCTGTTTTGTTTTATTTCTGTTTTGTTTTGTTTCTGTTTTGTTTTGCTTCTGTTTTGTTCTATTTCTTGTTTTGTTTTGTTTCTGTTTTGTTTTATTTCTGTTTTGTTTTGTTTCTGTTTTGTTTTGCTTCTGTTTTGTTCTATTTCNTTTTTTATTTTTTTTTTGTTTTGTTTTTGTTTTGTTTTATTTCTGTTTTGTTTTGTTTCTGTTTTGTTTTGCTTCTGTTTTGTTCTATTTCTGTTTTGTTTTGTTTCTGTTTTGTTTTATTTCTGTTTTGTTTTGTTTCTGTTTTTTTGTTTCTGTTTTGTTTTATTTTATTTTTGTATTGTTTTGTTTTGTTTCTGTTTTGTTTAAGTTATGGTGACTTTTGGCATTGCATCGAAAACTTCACCTTTTGACTGAATAAGTATGTGATTCTTTTATGTCATCGTATCTATAGTAATTCATCCTACCTTGTTTATGTCCTATTCCATTACCATGCACCGTAACACCCTAGTATTACCAATAGTACTAGACTGATTCCCAACTATCTATTGTATGGATCAATGGTTGCTATAGGCATTTTCAGGAATTTTTTGGAATAATCACTATAAAAAGAGTACAAAAAGCCATCCATAGAAAGTAAAAAGTTGAAAAGAGAATAAGAGGAGTAAAAACCAAAACCATCTGCTTCACCCTGTACTTATTCTAAAACTAAAAATCAATTTTCATTTTTAAAGCAAAGATTTGCATATGCCAGATAGGTAGAGAAAATGATTTATCCAATGATGGTAATACTGTTAACAAACTAGGAAAACCATTTTTTAACATCTTGGTCGAACTGGCACAATGAAATTTAATAATAGTGTAGATGTTGTTCTGTTCCATGAAACTGTTCCTAATTATATCTCTTTTAAGCTATCATCAGGAGATCTTTCCAACCAGTTATGATATTATTTTTTTCACCTAGTTTTGACCACAATTTTTTTACAATCTTACCGACAAAGAAACGTATTTACGCATGACAGATGCATATTGCTTCCATATGGTGCCATTCGGGCATTTAACAGTATCAATGGAATTTTAGCTTCAATAACAGAGATAACTTTCACTTTTAAACCATAACTGATATTGAAACTGAAGCTGAAGCCTAAAAATTGACCTGTTAGTTATCAAAATTTTCACAAACTTAATAAAAGTCGGATAAAAAATATATTTATTTATACATATCGTATTTTTCGTATATATTTTAATACATACCATTGAATGTATATGTATATACAAAATCTTTATGTAGCTTCATCAGCTCTAAAGTAGATAAGGTTGGTTTATCACATATAGGTACAAAATATATAAAAATACACAACTTCATGATCAGCACTGATTTATTTATTAACTGTAAATAAACAAATCTCTTATTGATGTTTACAATCCTAATGGGAAAACAATTGCTGTTGTTGTAAGGTAGTATGTCCAAAAATAATGAAATGTTTATAGCAAAAGATGTAGCCTCTATGTAACTATTTAAGTAATTAATATGTTGTTTTAGTAAGTATATAGTGCTTGAAATAGTTTTATCTCACAATTAGCCTTTAGAAAAATGATTCACTGATATATTTTAACCAAAAACATATTTTAGAGATTTTTTTAAACAAAAGGTAAAGAAGACCAAAAGTGTTCCTATTTGTGAGGAATACACCTTCATGATAGTTTGAAATAACAACAATTTAAGAATAGCCAAGCCTCAAGGTTAGAAACAATTTGCCTCTTACTAAAAATACAGAGTTTTATTTAATGTATTGTAAAGTTCTAAGCTAATTCAAAGTAAAGGTAGATGGTGCTAGATTAGTAGAAATTATTAAACATTTTGTCATTTAGAACATTTTAAACGAAGAATAACGTCGTCAAATGATTTAATCTTTCTATCTAAGAAGATCTATTTTTCAGAAATTAGCAAAATGATGTATTCTACGATTTTTGTCAGTAATACCAAAGCAATCTTATTCTTTTATGTTAAATCAACCTTAATTGGTCAAGCCATTCTTTATTTTCAAAACTATCAGAAAAGCAATAATTTTGTGGATCCAATAAAATTAGATGATTGTAAAATTTAGGTGTAATTCAAAGTAGTGGTATATGATGGGACATTACTGGGTATTGTTGAATATTTAGCACAAACGACTTTTTCCTACCATTTAGATGTATTGTTTTTAAGAAGAGAATATTTTGTACAACTGTAAATAACAATTCCTTTAAAAACTGCGTTTGTTGCTTCGTTTTATTCTGTGTACTTGTCAATAATAATGCTGTTACATTCTCTATATAGTTGATTTGAAAAATTTGTCCATACATATCGACACAAAAGTTGCGTTCAACGTCAATTTTCCTGGTGCTGCTCCCAGGTNTGTGGATCCAATAAAATTAGATGATTGTAAAATTTAGGTGTAATTCAAAGTAGTGGTATATGATGGGACATTACTGGGTATTGTTGAATATTTAGCACAAACGACTTTTTCCTACCATTTAGATGTATTGTTTTTAAGAAGAGAATATTTTGTACAACTGTAAATAACAATTCCTTTAAAAACTGCGTTTGTTGCTTCGTTTTATTCTGTGTACTTGTCAATAATAATGCTGTTACATTCTCTATATAGTTGATTTGAAAAATTTGTCCATACATATCGACACAAAAGTTGCGTTCAACGTCAATCTTCCTGGTGCTGATCCCAGGTGCAAGAAGACTAAACATTTCTATTAGAAACACAACAAATTGTTCATCATTTGATGCCATCTCCAGTCAAACCAGATTGCACACTAACATGTGAATGTATTTTCCATTGATTACGGTCTTTTGTTACAATAATAAGTTGATCTATAGCTAACTGTGACCAAACATAAACGTTGTCACGCCAGCGTTTGCCCTTCTTGACATATCTTAGATAATCCTGGTTCAGATCTTTTGATGTGCCCAAAGAGTTTTAGTACCTCACTCTTGATTACTGGAGTGACTGGCGTCAGTGCTGTGATCCCGAGGAGTTTTTTAATTGGGGTGTGATCTGTTAGTCTGCTGCCAGTCATGAATCTCATTACATGATTTTGAAATGTGTCTATTTTCAGCAACAAGGAAGTTGTCCAGTTAATGCACTGTAGACCATGAAGTACAACTGGGAGTATGTAAATGTTTTTTAATGCGGGCTTTGATGTGACATGGTACTCTTTTTGAAGTCAATAACAGTTTGTTTTTCTGAAAGGCCACCCATCCTGGACTTATTCTGTGTTTAACAAATGTTAATCCATCATTAGTGGAAGACAGTTTATGCCCAAAATATACAAAATACAAAGATATACAAATTGTGTACTTGTTCTATGGTACTGTCATTTATTCTGAGATCAAGATTGGAGTGTGGATCGGTTGTCATACAAATCGTAAACCTTACACCAATTTATACCCCTTTCCACTTATGAACGGTGTATTTTTGTTAGATACTTTTTATTCTAGTTATGGCACTACTCTACTTTCTGACTAACTGCTCTTGTAATTTCATTTAATGTACTCAAAACGAAGTCATTCTCTTTAAAAGGGTAATTGTCACTGATAAAAAGAAGACAATTTTAAGTAAGAATAAATTAAGAAGAAGCACGAAAAAGAAAGAAAGAAAGAAGAAGAAGAAGAAGAACAAGAAGAGAGAGAGAGAGACAGAGACAGAGAGACACAGAGAGAGAGACAGACTGATTGACAGAAAGATGAAGGGAGGACAGACAAACAGACAAAGAGAAAGATTTGAAATAAAAGAAAGTGCATTAAAGTCCAGTGCAAAAGATGCCTGGTTATTTCTACAACTTGAATTGCATTCCGTAAGGGTTTAGCACATGTCATGAAGAAAACAGAGAAAGGAGACAGCGAGACAGACAAAATAACAGAGACAGACAGGGGCTAGTGGTTAAGTGCACTTAACAAAATATGACAACAGTAAGCTATAGAGCATTGTACCATTTCCTTAGAAAGAAATAACTAGACAAGGCGTTAATGCCTACTTCAGTAAAAACGGTTTGCATTTAAGTTCAGAAGTAAATGAAGTCGCGAAAGGCCTCATTAATGGTTCCTCTCATTCCTATTTATTCATTCTGAATGTAGTGTTTAAAGTATTACCAAACCTACCAGCATAAGGAAGTAACAAGCATATTTTATCTGATCTAAAAATTGTATTTAAATATATCCTCAATTGTAAAGCTTTAATTTTGGCATTCTGTAATCCTTTTTTCTGTTGCAACCGCAACATCAGAGAAGGGAACTGCGCTATATTTTATACCCTTTCATCAACAAGAATTTATAGTAACAAAGGACAAAGGACAAAGGACAAAAACAATGTTACATATCTTGGACTTGATTATATATACAGATACATATATATACAGTTAAACCCCGATTTCTTGACCTCCAAGAGGATCGGGAAAATATTTTTAAAAATTCGGTGTTTAAAAGTTATTCAGAAAAAGAGGGTCGATCAACTAAAAATCACTAAGTTTACATGTTATACCTTTATTTTGAAAGACTTACAATGTATGATCAATAAAATAAAATTATATGGGCTTGCAAAAACTGACAATATGTACTTCGATTCGTACGTAATGACGAAATAATTAATTTGTTGATCTATGCAATGCGTTTTCTTAATTGTTAAACTACATCATCGTTTTGAGAAAGTGCAAAATTTTCAATGAAGTTGACTGCCTCAAATAACACCTTTTAGTCAGTTGATTCCGTTTCATTATTCTCGCCACCGATAATTTCAACATCCTCATTAGTGACCTAGTGCAGCAATTCGTCATCATATACTACATGCTTAATAGAGATTAATACTGCTTTGTTTGTGACGATTAATGTCCCAGAATGTCATACCAATTCATTCTTTCACAATCATAGCTCCATGTCTAAGATTTAAGATATTTCTCTAGATATAGCTCTGAACCCAATAAGTCAAAGGTCGCTTAAGAACCTTAAGCACAAATTTCGAATTATTTAAAGACAATCAAGGACTGTTCCATTGTTTCGATGGATTACATTACTGTCATCTTTTAAAACAAATTAACCTTATGTTTCCCATTGAGAGTAATATGATCTTGAAAACTCTTATGGTCTAGAAAATTACACACCTCTTGAGAAGAAGACAAATGTTTACAACCTGGTTCCCGGCAAGAAGTGCTTTTCTTTTGTTAAAACCAAAATTAATATTCGTTTCCGTATTTTCTGTAGCTTTATACTAAAACATACTAGGACCAACACTACTTGCGTAGCCGTTCGAAAATTGAATCGGATTGAAGTATTTGCACTATTATTGACTTCTGCATTGTCAAATATAGTGACACCATATACATCAACAAGGAGCCTTCAAATAAGCCCGCAACCACTATTTATAGTCGCAATATTATCAGCAACCGCAATATCCGCACCATCTGCGGTTTTGTTGACTCGTAGAGAGATTTCTAAAAAGGATTTGAACCAATTGTAAGGAGTGCTTTCAGCACTACCTTCAATTACAATATCACCTCTGACCTTTTTTAATATTGGCCCTTTGGTGGTAGAGTAATAGGTGCTGTTAGCTCCACCGACTATCGATGACAAAATTTTAATGATCCAAATGACATTTCATGAGGCCAGATCGAGGTCATCGGGGTGGTCTTCCAGTCTGCCTGCAGCAGCTTACATAAAAACAACAATAACAACGTCCTCTTGTGTCAAACCGTTTCGTTAAAAATTCGATAATTGATTTATCCCTCTTGTCTTTGTAAACAATTGGTCCACATTTATGAGCTTTAATTATTATTTCATAAATTAATAATGGAATATCCTCCATACTGTGAATCAGAATTTACTGTATAAGCAATTCTTCGGGATCGTGTTTATCTCCGAACACATTAGCCAGCTTTCTTTACATTAGACATTAATTCATCATACTATCACCAGATTGTTTCTTAACCTTGTCAGCCTTGTCTTTGTAAATGATTTATCTACCTCTATGAGCCTCGATAACAAATTCATTTATCAATATCGATACGTTAATGAGTTATCCATTATATTGTCCATTTTTGATTTTGTATGCATGTCTTCGTGGTTGTTTGTACCTCCGAAAACCTTCACCAACCTTTTCTACAATAGACATTTATTTATCATACTTCCTATCATCTTATTGTTCCTTAACCTTCAATGCTAATTAATATTTGCCCAGTGTTTGTTGGTTTTTTTTGCAACATCCAACGCACTTACTTTTATTCCTCCTCTTACCACTTAAATAACTCATCTTTGATCAAACGTCTTTCTGTCTTAGACTATCTTTCATATTATAATCAAAGCCGTATTTTTTATGACCTCCTTTTCTGCATTACTAATCAAACCATTCTTCTTTCTGTCATCATCCTCTTTATCATCAATATCTTCTTCAACTGTATTTAATGGATTAATATTACAAAGTAAATCAGATATCCACTTCTCAACTCCAGCTGTCAAACCCTGTTTAGATAAAATGTCACTTAATAAACAACTGACAGGATCCATTTTCTGCTGATTTTCTTGTAATTAATGTAACAATTAATGTATCCTCTATTTATTAATAGTTTTCTGAACATCTTTTTAAGTTGTTACAATTGGTTTAAACATTTCTTTATTTTCATATTGCATATCCTCTACTCCATCACGATTACTGTAAATCTCGTTTTTGATTTTTTTGCCTCAGAGCATCATTTTTTAGAGAATTCATTTTCTTCTCCTTGACTAAAGTCAAGTCCATATATATAATTCATTATATATAATTCATATATATATATATTCATACATATTANGATTGTAAAATTTAGGTGTAATTCAAAGTAGTGGTATATGATGGGACATTACTGGGTATTGTTGAATATTTAGCACAAACGACTTTTTCCTACCATTTAGATGTATTGTTTTTAAGAAGAGAATATTTTGTACAACTGTAAATAACAATTCCTTTAAAAACTGCGTTTGTTGCTTCGTTTTATTCTGTGTACTTGTCAATAATAATGCTGTTACATTCTCTATATAGTTGATTTGAAAAATTTGTCCATACATATCGACACAAAAGTTGCGTTCAACGTCAATTTTCCTGGTGCTGCTCCCAGGTGCAAGAAGACTAAACATTTCTATTAGAAACACAACAAATTGTTCATCATTTGATGCCATCTCCAGTTAAACCAGATTGCACACTAACATGTGAATGTATTTTCCATTGATTACGGTCTTTTGTTACAATAATAAGTTGATCTATAGCTAACTGTGACCAAACATAAACGTAGTCACGCCAGCGTTTGCCCTTCTTGACATATCTTAGATAATCCTGTTTCAGATCTTTTGATGTGCCCAAAGAGTTTTAGTACCTCACCCTTGATTACTGGAGTGACTGGCGTCAGTGCTGTGATCCCGAGGAGTTTTTTAATTGGGGTGTGATCTGTTAGTCTGCTGCCAGTCATGAATCTCATTACATGATTTTGAAATGTGTCTATTTTCAGCAACAAGGAAGTTGTCCAGTTAATGCACTGCAGACCATAAAGTACAACTGGGAGTATGTAAATTTTTTTTAATGCGGGCTTTGATGTGATATGGTACTCTTTTTGAAGTCAATAACAGTTTGTTTTTCTGAAAGGCCGCCCATCCTGGACTTATTCTGTGTTTAACAAATGTTAATCCATCATTAGTGGAGGAGAGTTTATGCCCAAAATATACAAAATACAAAGATATACAAATTGTGTACTTGTTCTATGGTACTGTCATTTAGTCTGAGATCAAGATTGGAGTGTGGATCGGTTGTCATACAAATCGTAAACCTTACACCAATTTATACCCCTTTCCACTTATGAACGGTGTATTTTTGTTAGATACTTTTTATTCTAGTTATGGCACTACTCTACTTTCTGACTAACTGCTCTTGTAATTTCATTTAATGTACTCAAAACAAAGTCATTCTCTTTAAAACGGTAATTGTCACTGATAAAAAGAAGACAATTTTAAGTAAGAATAAATTAAGAAGAAGCACGAAAAAGAAAGAAAGAAAGAAGAAGAAGAAGAACAAGAAGAGAGAGAGACAGAGACAGAGAGACAGAGAGAGAGACAGACAGAGAGACTGATTGACAGAAAGATGAAGGGAGGACAGACAAACAGACAAAGAGAAAGATTTGAAATAAAAGAAAGTGCATTAAAGTCCAGTGCCAAAGATGCCTGGTTATTTCTACAACTTGAATTGCATTCCGTAAGGGTTTAGCACATGTCATGAAGAAAACAGAGAAAGGAGACAGAGAGACAGACAAAATAACAGAGACAGACAGGGGCAGGCAGTGTCTAAATAGCAAATAGCAGTTAAGTGCGCTTAAAAAAATATGACAACAGTAACCTATAGAGCATTGTACCATCTCCTTAGAAAGAAATACCTAGACGAGGCATTAATGCCCACTTCAGTAAAAACGGTTTCCATTTAAGTCCAGAAGTAAATGAAGTTGAGAAAGGCCTCATTAATGGTTTCTCTCATTCCTATTTATTCATTCTGAATGTAGTGTTTAAAGTATTGCCAAGCCTACCAGCATAAGGAAGTAACAAGTATATTTTATCTGATCTAACAATTGTGTTTAAATATATCCTTAATTGTAAAGCTTTAATTTAAGCATTCTGTATTCCTTTCTTTCTGTTGCAACCGCAACATCAGAGAAGGGAACTGTGCTATATTTTATACTTTTCATCCACAAGAATTTATAGTAACAAAGGACAAAGAACAAAAACAATGTTACATATTTTGGACTTGATTATACATACAGATACATATATATATATATATATATATATATATATATATATATACAGTTAAACCCCGATTTCTTGACCTCCAAGAGGATCGGGAAAATATTTCTAAAAATTCGGTGTTTAAAAGTTATTCAGAAAAAGAGGGTCGATCAACTAAAAATCACTAAATTTACATGTTATACCTTTATTTTGAAAGACTTACAATGTATGATCAATAAAATACAATTATATGGGCTTGCAAAAACTGACAAATGTACTTCGATTCGTACGTAATGACGAAATAATTAATTTGTTGATCTATGCAATGCGTTTTCTTAATTGTTAAACTACATCATCGTTTTGAAAAAGTGCAAAATTCTCAATGAAGTTGACTGCCTCAAATAACACCTTTTAGTCAGTTGATTCCGTTTCATTATTCTCGCCACCGATAATTTCAACATCCTCATTAGTGACCTAGTGCAGCAATTCGTCATCATATAGTACATGCTTAATAGAGATTAATACTGCTTTGTTTGTGACGATTAATGTCCCAGAATGTCATACCAATTCATTCTTTCACAATCATAGCTCCATGTCTAAGATTTAAGATATTTCTCTAAATATAGCTCTGAACCCAATAAGTCAAAGGTCGCTTAAGAACCTCAAGCACAAATTTCGAAATTATTTAAAGACAATTAAGGACTGTTCCATTGTTTCGATGGATTACATTGCTGTCATCTTTTAAAACAAATTAACCTTATGTTTCCCATTGAGAGTAATATGATCTTGAAAACTCTTATGGTCTAGAAAATTACACACCTCTTGAGAAGAAGACAAATGTTTACAACCTGATTCCCGGCAAGAAGTGTTTTTCTTTTGTTAAAACCAAGATTAATATTCGTTTCCGTATTTTCTGTAGCCTTATACTAAAACATACTAGGACCAACACTACTTGCGTAGTCGTTCGAAAATTGAATCGGATTGAAGTATTTGCACTATTATTGACTTCTGCATTGTCAAATATAGTGACACCATATACATCAACAAGGAGCCTTCAAATAAGCCCGCAACCACTATATATAGTCGCAATATTATCAGCAACCGCAATATCCGCACCATCTGTGGTTTTGTTGACTCGTAGAGAGGTTTCTAAAAAGGATTTCAACCAATCGTAAGAAGTGCTTTCAGCACTACCTTCAATTAAAAATTGTCTCCGACCTTTTTTAATATTGATCCTTTGGGTGTAGACTAATTGGTGCTGTTGGGCCCACCGAGTATCGATAACAAAAATTTGATGATCTAAATGACACATATATACATATAAATAATATAATTTTGACATATTTAGCAATTTCTCAAATGCCAATGATAGTGCTGCTCATATTGGAGTAAGAGCATGAGTCTCCTTCAGTTGTGATTGTTTATTGTCTTGATTTGATTTTAATATTTCTATTACCTGGTCACCATTATTCTCTGTAATTGTTTTTTTTATGTTGAATTTGCTTTCTGGCTCATCAGCAGTAATCTGGTCTATTCTAGAACCAATAAAAGAAGAACCCTTTTTAACGGCTTTCGTTAGAACTTTTGTTGCTAAATCCTTTTGATGTTAATTTTTAATACAATTTTTTTACCGACAGAGGTCAAAGTATTAATAAAACTATCACAGGTCTGCATGTCATTGTCATTATCGATACACTCACCACTATCAATGTCAATTTTGAAAAACTTGTATGTATGGGGGTATCTTATGAGTCTTGTTTTTCCTATCATCTATATACTGCTAAAGTATATTATTTTTACACATCTTTTGTAAGCAAAAGTGTCATGCCAATCGGTAAACGATACAAATAGAACAATCTCCCTAGAGTATCAGTAACCTAAATCCTTAGACCTTTCAAGAGGTTAGTATCAATTTTGTTATCAATAAGCTTCCCACGTGAAATGCGAAGCTTAATGGATTATTATCGATTGAAAAACGATACAAAAGGTCGGATTAAATCCCGGATATAATTGATTCGGATATAAGGTTACAATGTATGAAAACTGAATCAACGCTTATTGTAATATCCAGTAGTCTTTCACCATAACTGGATATTGATATGATACCTTTACTGAATCCGATTAAATCAGAAAATGTCGATGGAGAGAAATGTAATTGATAACTAGATTCAAAATTTATTAAAACTCAAAGATGACTCGGGATGGAGCTTAGACTAATACGAATTTTGAATTACCATTGCTTGACAAAGACTGCTGAAATAAACTGTTAAAATCGGCATAACTGTAGTTGTCCGGTGCTATTGATATTGTCATCCAAGTAGATACATTCTCGTAGGTATGTTTTAGAATGTTGTTGTTATAGGTATCTGAAATTTTATACCATAAATAACTCATGTTGAGACTATCGAGATGTATACTTTATCTTGAAATTATGTCAAGTACTATTTCAAAATTGAAAACGATGGTTAAATTATGCCTTTTTTATTTTGTCTACTATATGTTGAATTAATAAATATCGAAAACTCCATATTCCTATAGTACATTAAAAATCTTTTTACGTAAGCATTATAATGGTCTTTAGAAATAAAACCAAGTTTTATTAGATGTTTAGAAAATTTCCATTGATTCATTATGTAAAACAGTAGAATTATTGCCTGCTTGTCCTTTTGTTTTAGAGTGGTTACATATAAGACCTTAAGTTATCTACTAGCTGTCTCGCTCGCGAAATGTTTACTGTGATGGCAATCAATTTTAAACTGAAAATTATCTACATGGATTAATTTTCGAGCGGATTTATTTTTGTGATCATGCATCTTGAAGATTCTTGCGTCGATTAACTTTCGCAAAGAGTCACCTAAAAAAAGTTTCACTTGGATTTGCTTCCATAACCACAGGAATATTGAGGATATTTGTAAATAATCTTTATAAAAATAGAAGGACGCTATAAAGGCATCTAATCTGGCAATTCCACTTGGGATGAGATTTCCAAATGTCATTTGATTTGATCCTGTTGATGAATGACCATACAGCCAAAAAATATGATCATTAAAATCATCATTTACAAACATATAAACATTGGTCTATGATTTTATTTTACACCAGATAAAAAATTAAAATAGATAGTATAGTATTTGGATCAGAATGTTAAGAGACCTATTGGTCGTTCACGTGTCGGTCGTTCACGTGATAAACAGAGACAAAAATGTAGAAATTATGGATTCCCTTGCATCCATTAAACAAATGAGCGATACTTTCTGTGTGGTGAAAACAAAAAGGACAACAAGAATCTGTGAGTAACGTTAATAGTTTCATTCACTGTTCTGATTCTGTGTAGGAGATCATACCTCCCATCAAATTTGTTTTACCAGACGACTTACGCTTAGGTATGTTTGATAAAATATACAAATCATTGAATATTTATATAGCCTTGGAAGAATACCTCCTTTTGTTTATGGGTGTCAAAGAAGGCAACCTCTACCTGGTGACGCCTGGATGCTGACTAGCAGGGTTTTCCTGACTGGCTAGTAACGAATAGCTTTCGTTTCAAGATCTTCTTCCGTACCATAAAAGAAATCGATCTTGCCGATCATGTAGTTTCGAATCTAGTTCGTCTTCGATTTGGGGCATCTTTCTGGACGTGGTGCTCCCCCGGTGGTAAGAGAAGATATATTGTTTCTGCTTTCTTTCCAAGCCGATCTGCCTTGCTTGTGAGTTGCTGTTGCTTTTCAGTGCCATCATTGCTTGTATAGGTGGCACCCAGGAGTAATCCTGGGAAATCTCGTGTGGTAGAATAACAAGTGTAGGCTCTATTTTACCAATGAAAAACCAACCAGGAGTTGTGCGTCTTCGACGCCCCTGTAGTTAAGAGAGATATTCCCGGTGCAACCCACCTACTTGGACACAGATGCATACTGCGGGGGGTGTTGCTATGGGCTTTGGCTATTCACTTGTTCGGCGTTGAGGGGTTTGGTTTCCGGCCAGATGGAGCTCACCGGGGTGGTCTTCGTCCAGCAGTTTACACAACAACAACAATAACAAGCTCTTTGTCAATAATTTGTCCACCTTTATGAGCCTCAATTACTATTTCATTTATTAATAATGGAACATACTCCATATTGTCCATCATCATTTACTTTATAAGCAATTTTTCGGGGGTGCTTGTACCTCCGAACACATTAACCAAGCTTTTCTACAGTAGACATTAATTCATCATACTTTCAGCAGATTATTTCTTAACCTTGTCAGGCTTGTGTTAGTAAATGATTTGTCCACCTCTATGAGCCTCGATAACAAATTCATTTATCAATTTAGATACATTAATGAGTTTTCCATTATATTGTCCATTTTTGGTTTTGTATCCATGTCTTCGTGGTTGTTTGTACCTCCGAAAACTTTCACCAACCTTTTCTACATAAGACATTAATTCATCATACTATCAGCGGATTATTTCTTAACCTTGTCAGGCTTGTGTTAGTAAATGATTTGTCCACCTCTATGAGCTTCGATAACAAATTCGTTTTTCAATTTAGATATGTTAATGAGTTATCCATTATATTGTCCATTTTTGATTTGGTATGCATTTCTTCGTGTTTGTTTTTACCACTGAAAACCTTCACCAACCTTTTCTACATTAGACATTAATTCATCATACTATCAGCGGATTATTTCTTAACCTTGTCAGGCTTGTGTTAGTAAATGATTTGTCCACCTCTATGAGCCTCGATAACAAATTCATTTATCAATTTAGATACATTAATGAGTTTCCATTATATTGTGCATTTTTGATTTTGTATGCATGTCTTCGTGGTTGTTTGTACCACTGAAAACTTTCACCAACCTTTTCTACATAAGACATTAATTCATCATACTATCAGCGGATTATTTCTTAACCTTGTCAGGCTTGTGTTAGTAAATGATTTGTCCATCTCTATGAGCCTCGATAACAAATTCGTTTTTCAATTTAGATATGTTAATGAGTTATCCATTATATTGTCCATTTTTGGTTTTGTATACATGTCTTCGTGTTTGTTTTTACCACTGAAAACCTTCACCAACCTTTTCTACATAAGACATTTATTTATCATACTTCCTATCATCTTATTGTTCCTTAACATTGAATGCTGATTAATATCTTTGTGTGTGTTGCTTTTTTTTGCAACATCCCAGGCATACTTACTTTTATTCGTACTCTTACCTCTTAAATAACTCATCTTTGATCAAACGTCTTTCTGTCTTAGACTATCTTTCATATTATAATCAAAGCCGTATTTTTTATGACTTCCTTTTCTGCATTACTAAACAAACCATCCTTCTCTCTGTCATCATTCTATTCATCATCAATATCTTCTTCAATAGTACCTAATGAATCAATTCTTATACTTCTTCTTGTTCTAGTAAACTCTTACTCCAGAAACATGCCAAATTCAAAGAATAGATCAATATGAGATGGTAAACTTACAATCATCTTGTGCTTCCTTAACATTGAATGCTAATTAATATTTTCCCAGTGTATGTTGCTCCTTTTTTTTGCAACATCCCAGGCATACTTGCTTTTATACGTCCTCTTACCTCTTAAATAACTCCTCTTTGATCAAACGCCCTTCTGTCTTTCATATTATAATCAAAGCCGTATTTTTTATGACTGCCTTTTCTGCATTACTAATCAAACCATTCTTCTTTCTGTCATCACCATCCTCCACGTCAATATCTTCTTCAGCTGTATTTAATGGATTAATATTACAAAGTAAATCAGATATCCACTTCTCAACTCCAGCTGTCAAGCCCTGTTTAGACATAATGTCACTTAATGCATCAACTGATTAGATTAATTCCTGCTGATTTTCTTGTAATTGTTCAATTAATGTATCCTGTATTTTATCAATAGTTTCTTTAACCTCTTTTTGAGTTGTTATAGTTGGTTTAAACACTTCTTTACTTTCATATTCCATATCCTCTACTCCATCACGATTACTCTAAATCTCGTTTTTGATTTTTTCGCCTCAGAACATCGGTTTTTAAGGATTTCTTTTTCTTCTCCCTGACTAACGTCAAGTCCATATATATATAATTCATTAAATAAAAAAAGTTATTATCCCAGATTTATGTGTATATATGTACACTCACAAAGATACCAAATTAGTTGCAATAAAAAGGAAGGCACAGAAAGGAGACTAATTGACTTCTAAAATGAAGAATATCAAATGCTAGTTTGTGGAGTATCCCAATACGGAAAGACTAATACCCATAAAAGTGTTAGTCTTCTCCCATCAGGGTGCATATGCCAAGAGCGCGTTTTGTTTAATATGATAAAATTTTATTCCATACACGAAATTCACACCCGGATAAAATACAAGATCTATAAACACTGATAGATGACATATCCTCAAAATTTGGCTACAATGTTTCAGAAATTGAAGGACCTGATGAGATAAAGAATACGAATGAATACCTAAATGAGAATAGAAAGATTGTTATATTCGACGATTAGATCAATGTTCCAGAAAAGGTTCAAAATAAAAGAGCCAATCATTTCATCAATAAAAGTCATCTTAATATATCACTAATTTATCTGACTAAGAGTTATTATCATGTTCCACAAAAATGAAAACAAACCTGCACTCTTATTATATTGTATCCACCAACGACAAAAAAGGTTGGTAATCGAATTGCTGAGCAGAATATGATTGATTCAAAATTAATTGATAAATTTACTCCATATGAGTTCCTGTTTCTTCTGTTTCTTGACAAAGGAAAGAAGAGCTGTGAGAAAAACTTTAATGGAAGTACCTAACCTTATATATATATATATATATATATATATATATATATATATATATAAGATATGATAAGTTGGAAAGAATCAAAAAACTACACAGTCCATATCGACAAGCCTGTTTCGTGATTTTTATTCACTCTTCAGGCAATGTTTTTCCTGAAGAAAGAATAAAAATCACGAAACAGGCTTGTAGAAATGGACTGTGTAGTTTTTTNAATACACGAGATCTCTAGGAATGGAAATTCGATGCTTATGTCGACATGTGCAGTATGCAGTTCAAGGAAGAGCAAGTTCGAGAAGTGAAGTGGTGTGGCTGATATCCATAAAATGATAGGTAAAATACGAATAACTACAGCTGTTTGGACTTTTCTCAGATATTTATTCACTGGTTCTTATACCAATCGAGTAAAATTCAACTAAGGTACCAGTAAGATATTAGAAATCTATGAAAAACCAACAGGGCCTACAGATGCATTTACCATGAGGCACGGTATCGATTATCCTGTCTGTAAAGATGATAAAAAACGTAAAAATATAGGAGATCGGAAAATGGTTAAATCATTAGACAGTACACCCTATAAAGAAAGGCAATGGGGACATTGTTTGGCTAGAAATGTTATCGATACAAAACAAAAACTAGGTCTTGGTGTTCAAAAAACGTAAAAAGCTGTCGAGTGAAGAAAACGGGGAAGAAAAACTAGCTGATGAATTACATACAGCTATAAAACGAAGTTTTACTCGGAGGTTATTGTGAATCATGTTGATAGGATTTGGTGCTTCTAATCTTATTGATATGCAAAAGTTTAATAGATGGAATAAAAGCTGTAAATGTCTTCTAGTGGTAATTTATGTATTTTGTAAGTTTGGTTGGATTGCCCCATTAAAGAATAAGAAAGGTGAAATTATAATGAAGACCTTTCAAACAATATTCTAGGAAGGTAGAATACCAAAATATTCATGGGATAATAAAGGTAAAGAGTTCGATAATAAACATTTGAAAGACCTTTGAGATAAACATTACATACAGATGTGCTCAACTAGGAATGAGGAAAATGCTCAGTGGCCGAACAGTGGAACAGAACAGTTAAAAACAAGATATGGAAGCAATTCAATGCCAGAGGTAATATACAGTATTTCAATATGCTATCTAAATTGGTAAAAGAGTACAATAACATAGTACTTAACATAGCTCAATAAAAATGAAACCTGTAGAAGCATCCATTAAAAAGAAGGAAGGAGCTATTTACTTTAATCTTTATAGTGATATGAAAACATTAAAACAGAAAAAGTAATTCAAAATAGGTGATAAGGTCCAAATATCTAAATATAAACGGAATTTACTTGACAAGAGTTACACACCAAACTGGACAGAAGAATTATTTATAAGAGAAGACTGGCGCACTATTCCAATCACTTGTAAAATAAAGGATCTTAATTAATAACGAAGACATATAAGAAAGTTTTTATGACCCTGAATGATTAAAACTAAACAAGAGGTATTTAGAATCGATAAAATCATAGGAAGGCATTAAAAGAAGAAACATGCTTTGGTGAAGTGGAAAAGAGTTGAATACCATTCAAGAACTTTAATGATAAATGAAAGTGTTATGAAAATATATAGTATATATATATATATATATATATATATATGGATCAGAATTTTAAAAGATCTCAAGGACAACCAAGGGTCGTATCCTATGAAGAGAGAAGAAAAGCCATCACACAAAGGAAAACAGAGTATATGATGAATAAATATGGGGTTTGCATTGTTTTCCGTTGCTATACTTATAAACTAGCTGGAAAACAGCAACAAAAAACATTGAAATAACATCAAGAAGATAGTCGTGAAAAAAAACATTATAACAAAAAAAATTCGTTTGATATAGTTCCAGAGGTCCATGTTTTGGATCATTTGAATTTCAATCCATTTAAGACGTGCATTTATAACATATATATCTCTCTAGGTGCCATATCCTTTCCAGACGTTGAAGATCATGGTTTTCCACAGATTTCCACAGTTTACCCGAATAGTCTAAAGAGTTTATGTAATCAGTTAAAATATTTTGGTGATAATAAATGGTATGGTGCGTATTTATTAATATCAGAATGAAAAAGAAGGATACTGTCGTAAAAATAGAAGATGATGAGAGATGAGAAGTTAAGACAGCCTATAAAAAACTAATTAAATATAAATTATTAGATGATACTAAACTCAAGAGAAAAGAGAAAGTGATTTACAGCCATGAAAAAATATTTAATGATAATTTGTGTAATGCTGACATACCAGATTCATTTGAAAGAATAATGATTAAA
>RDPX01000187.1:1525523-1565983 GCA_003991215.1 Morbakka virulenta
TGATTCCAGCAACTAGGACTTTCAAACCGATTCCAGCAACTAGGACTTTCAGACCTATTCCAGCACCTAAGACTTTCAATCCAATCCCAGTACCTAAGACTCTTAAACTGATTCCAGCAACTAGGACTGACTTTCAAGCCGATTCCAGCAACTAGGACTTTCAAAGTGATTCCAGCAACTAGGACTTTCAAACCGATTCCAGCAACCAGGACTTTCAAACCGATTCCAGCAACTAGGGCTTTCATGCCAATCACAGCACCTAAGACTTTCAAACCGATTCCAGCAACTAGGATTTTCAATCCAATCCCAGCACCTAGAATTTTCAAAGCAATTCCAGCAACTAGGTCTATTATAAGAGAAACAAATCAAGCTTTGTTATACAAAATCTTGTGAAATCAACCTAAAAAAATATGTATCCATTAGTTTAACTACAAAACACCAGAAAGGCCACTGAATACCACATCAAAAACATTTTAGAATCAATGGAAGGAATTAAATTTAGTGAAACACTTACAAGGTCTTTATGAAACACACTGATGAAAGACTTGTATATAAGGCAACACAATTTAATCCTGTTACTCAAACAATAATAAACCAACCAGAAATGTCAACAACACTTCAATCACCAAAGCAGCAACAAATATTTTAAAATAGCTATATGGATAACGGAAGGGTCTGAATGGACTACTGAATCAATAAATAACCATTATATTAATGTAGTAAAATACAGACCTTTAAAATGAAATTCATACATTAAATCAGCACAAGAACTGCAAAATAATGCGAAAGGATCAATTAATATGCAAAATGAGGATAACGAATACTTCAGATGGTGTCACATCAGATATTTAAACCTTCAAGATAAATATCCATAGAGGATTAAAGAAATGTGATAAACAGTACATTCAAAATCTAGATTATAGAGGTATTGATTTTCCAGTTACTACCCAACAGTACAACAAAACCGAAAAGCAGAGTGAGATTAATATTGATGTTTTTGGATTTGAAGACCAGCAACCATATCCTATCCATGTCCTAAAGAAAAATATACAAATCAGATGAAATAATTATTGATTACAAATGATGAAAATTGACAAGATGTATTTATTAAAGAATTCAAGCAATTCATGTACAACCAAACAAAGCCTAAAGAAAGAAAGCATGAATTGTCTTCAGTGTTTTACTTAGGAAAAAGTCTTAGCAGATCATAAAGAAAAATGTATTTAAATAAATATAACACAAGGTAATAAGATACCAGTAAAAGAAGATAATATACTAAGATTCAACAACTTTCATAAATAACTACCAGTACCATTTGTTGCCTATGCTGATTTCGAAGCAATTACAGAAAAAGTGCAGAGATGTCACCAAATAATGGTCAATCATATACAGACTCATACAGTCTGGTATTATGAGAAATATAGCAAACCAGTACAAATCTAAAGAGGTAGAATAGCAGTTTGTAAAGTGTTAGAAGCTATGTTAGATGAAGTCAAATATTGTAAGAAGGCCATGAAAAAGGAATTCAACAACCCATTAAAAATGACACAAAACGAAAACGAAGATTTTCAAAAACCTGATGAATGTTGAATGTCATATTTGTCGTAAAAGATACACCAATAGGAATATTAGAATTAGAGACCATTGCCATATCACTGGAAAATATAGAGTATCAGCTCATCAAAAATGAAATTTAAAACTAAAAATTGAACCATAAAATCACACTTTCTAAGATTTTATAATGTGAGAAAGTATGATTCCCAATTTATCATGGAAAAGATTGGTGAAGTAGTTAGGAGGAGGACATACACAAATAAGAAAGGTGAATACTGCCAAATGAACATTAATGTGATAGCAAATAATATGTTATCACATTAAAAGTACATTGTTTTCATGTTAGGTGGTCATTTAACATTCATCAATAGTTACAAATTCATGAGTTCAGGTTTGAGTAAGCTCGTCAGCAATCTTCCAAAAGAAACCTTTAAGTATACTTCTAGAGCAATTTAAAATGAGAAACTGTAACTGATGATAAAGAAAGGCGTTTATCTATAAGACCATATGGACAGTTATTTACGATTTAGTGACGAAAAGCTACCGGCATAAAAAGGATTTTTATAACTTTCTAACTGATGAAGATATTAGTGATATGAAAATAAACATCCTTAGAAAGGATTAATGTATTTAATTTTAAAAATATGGGTGAATACCATGACTTGTACCTTAAATCATTACAACTATACAGTCAGTCACCTCAAGTCATTATTTTACAGCACCTGGTCTATCATGGGATGCTATATTGAAAATAACTAAAATCAAATTAGAGTTGATGGCTGATGTTGACATGTTTCAGTTTATTGAAAAGGAAACGAGAGGTAGAATTAGCTATACTGAGCATTCCTTCTCTAAAATAAACAACATTGCAAATAATTATTTGAAAAAATTAAGCTGTTTGGGGTTCTTTTGGTGAGGATAGGTGATGTGGGAGAGATTGTATGTAGACTCGACAATCATTTAAAAGCATAGATGGTTAAATCACCCTTAAAGTTGCACAAAAATCATCAATGCTCAGAAGAGAAAAATCTTTATAAGTGGTATTGTCTATGTGAACACAGAGAGGGTGTCATGTTAGAGTGGCTTGGCCAACTTGTTGTAAATTGCTTTGAAGATTATCTACCAGGAAAAACGAAAAATACATCTGGGAAGTTAAACAACAATAAATTTTTTAAAACTCCAAACGATTATTTTCATATCAATGCTCAAAATTACAACTCGATACTCACTAGAAAATGAGGAGTACGTTACTTGATTATGACACAATATCATACTCTTAAGTAAATTACACAATATTCCTAATAATCTAGTTTACAAAGATATTAAGGCTGACCTTTAAGAATAAAATATGAAAAGAGCTCAGATATAAGATGCAAGGGTAATAATGATTTCCCGATTGCATGTTTTCTATTAAAATTAATTTATAAGCAAACACGATTTTGTTTTCTTATTTCTAGAGACTCGAATGAACCATCAGTCTTGCTATATGTTATCATTATGAATTATAGAATGGGTGCTTTATCAATACAAATAGGTACATAAATAAAAATTAATAAAAGACTGGTATCACGAAAACCTGCTTGAAGAGATGAAAAGTGAAATCTTTGACTCTTTCCTCCTTATTACAGTATATACCTTAGCACTGTACAGTAAAAAACCGAATCACAGACCCTATGTATATGCAGAAACACACATATTTTATTTATAAAGATGCTGTATGATTACTTGATAATATCAACAATATTACCACTAATAATAATAACAAATGTGAACAGAATATACTTAAACATTTGCCTTTTCATGAAAACATTTTTAACAATGTGAAGACTATAAAAACTTGGTGTTACCAGGTCATAGTCTTTGCACTTGTTCTATTATAGTGGACATTTCTTATATTTCATTATATACTACTTATTATTTAATTCCTGAGCCTTCTCCTTTCTCCCCTTATCCCTCTGTTAATATAAAGTTTCCAAAAAAATTTCTAAGTAGTGAAGAAATCCATATACTTTAAAAAATTCCTTTGTCTGGTATTTTTACCCATAATTTCTCTTGCTACAAGTATTTTCTATGAAATATGTCAATCAGAAAAGTTAAGAGACAGATTCAAAGGTAGCCAACCATTTTAAAGAACTGCTATATGTCTTGAAATTTCACACAAAACGCTTAATTAGGCGTATCTACAGGTCAGAAAGTCAAATGTTCTGAAACGCGTGGAAGAGCTTCTAACATTTCCAAATATAGCCACCTGCTCTTCAAAGAAGCAAGAAGCAATCTACTACTTTATTCGGTTAATATATCATTATTACACGAATTCCAAAGCACAAGAATTTCTAATATGGTTAGATAATAAAGTATTATTTTTTATTTTGGGTAAGCTTACTTAAATTAGGATTTCAATTCGTAGTGATACATTAAAGAGTTACGGATACAGAGCGTCTTAAATTGGCTTCCTACTTCAAGTGTTTATGTTTACGATGGTTGGACTCTGTTTAGGTCAACAATAAAATTTGTTTTCATTGCTTCAAATATGTACTAGAGGTATTAGGCGAAATGAAATAAAAGTCTGTATTTGACGGAGAAACAGTGGAATATTTTGCAAAATTCTATAAATAGTGGTTGGGTGTATTGAGTTCTAAACGTTTGGTGTGCCGAAGTTGCTATTTTACGTTAATTCAAGCTTTCATTTGCTGGCAATAACCTGGAGATATTCTCTTTCTTTTAGAGAAATAGAAATGAATATATTTACGACATTATTGATATTAATTGGTGGTTATATTGAAGTCACAAAAGGAGGTAAGAAATAATTACATTTTTTCCCCAATATTCTATCACTACTCTCTAATTACAATAAGGTAATATTTTCTTGGGTGTGTCTTCTTCTTCCTTGCTTCTTTTTCTTCTTCCTCTTTCTTTCTAATATTAAATAATTACTGTTTAGCTTATGTATCAATTGTTTTGCTTGGGGAGAAAATATAAGGAATTAATGTTTCTTGCAGTTTATCTTATTCCAATATATCTATAAAAGCATTATTACCTTTACCAGATTCAAAAAGGCAACTAAAGTGAGACTATATCACTGTGTCTTACTTACGCTTTTGCGTTTTGAATATCTTATTTCATTTGACGTCACAATAATGTTTGATGCAATCAGTTGCCTGTGATAAGTATAAGAAGTAAAGTGGATTTACAATTTGAACACCTTGTGTGTTTTGGGGTCTGGATCATGCTTAATTGCTAAGCTCTGCTGCACAATATAATAGCTAACTGTAAAGTTGATTCTTGCTGATTAGTGCCATCAGGCAAACTAGAAAGTGGTCTTTGCATGTGACTTCTTTCAATGTAACGAGATTCTTTGAAAAGCCATGGCATGTTAGACAGGCAGTATTTGAAATGTGCTCTTTTGTGCAAGCCAAACACAACACGCATATCCAGATATCTTAAGTACTTCTAATGTGCATAGGATAAGGCTATAGAGATTGGCAAGATTACTGTTACTTGGCAGATAGTTTATAGAGAAGGGTGGTATAAATATTGCAAGTAAAATAAAATATAACTACAACAATGCTAAGGGTAAGGTTTAAGGAGAGATATTGACACGATAGTAGATAAGAATATTAGAGGATGCTAACAACCAATATCAGCATGCAAGTACAACAAAATTTAAACGATAAAGTTAGTAATAACTACACATTAAGATAGTAAAAGCAACAAGAATCATGACAATAGTGACCAAACGATAACAACACACAGTAAAAACACAATGACACTGAATTATTAGATAATGTAATTGTAAAAGTTTATTCAAGTTGAAGAACTGGGGCTTAATGGTTAGTGCAGTTGCACGGTAATCAAGAAGTTCCGGGTTCGATTCCCCGAACAGATTTTGGAACTTTACAAAAGAAAAAGACATTGGTTGGTGTCAGGAAGGGCATCTGGGAAGGAAATTCCTCACTGCCAAAACAAATTTCCTCTGAAGGGCACCGTCTGAGCCTCAATTGCTGGTGGAAATGACGTTATAAAAGTATTGTAAATTTGAATTGAATAACTTTAATGGTGCATATTATTCATGATTTACATTTGTTTACAAAATCTTTCTAGGTTTCTGAAGATTAATGTAAAATGATGTATATTTTATTGTTTTGCTTATGTTCACAATAAATTTAGAGAGCACCATTAAATTATATTACAAGCAAATTAAGTCATAAAACTGTTTCCTGCTTGGTCATTGTGTTTAATTAAAAATAACAATCAAAAGACACTAACAAACACGAGGAAACACTTTATAAATTCTGCCCCGACTATTCGCCAATTCCTATTGACAAACTTAGGACAACGAGATGAAAACAGAAAATTACCATTTTAGAAGACAAAAGGTTTGGGAACTAATCACAAGGTCAGCAATAAGCAAAAATCCATAGGTGTACCACCACTTTGAAATTTTTATCTTATTCTCATGGGTCAAAACATAGAGACAAAATCTATAAAGAAAGTAAATAGTTTTTGTCAATAATTCGTATTTTGTTTATGAGTGTCGTTTTTCTTGTTATTTTTAAGTACCAATACCTTGGCAAACAAATTCTTATATAAATAATTGAGCTAAGATAAAGCAAACACATTTAGGGATAACTTAAGAACAGAAGTAGAGAAAAAGAGTATTAATTCTTGGCGAAAAGTATACTCAGTAGATACCACTTAATAATGTTTATTATTATTACAGTTTTAGAGCAACAAAGAGAAAATGATGGTACTTACGTATGGAAGACAGGGGTATATCGGAATAGAAATGGTAAGTTAGAAGTAACTCTTAACTTTTAGATTATTTATACATGTTGTACTTGTAAATAAAATAACAAATACCACAGTAAAGCGAGATTGATATAAACTTGAGCAGTTTCTAAATAACAATACTATTCATGTTAAGGAATTTTAGTTAAGAAAAGAGGCTAATACGTGTAACGGTAAGTGTGTGTGTACCTATGTTCGCATATTGATCACGTGCATTGCCTTTTGTTACTGAAAAAGACCAATGGTAAAAGGTATTGAAACGACAACCATATTCAAAGAGAGAGAGAGAGAGAGAGAGAGAGAGAGAGAGAGAGAGAGAGAGAGTAATTAATCAATGCATGTGTCCTACTATATCTTATCACCCTTGTACTGATATTTTTGTTAAATACTTGACCATATACAGCACACTTATTGTTAATTCAGCTAAAGGGACTTTTAATTATTCTTGAAAACCTAAACAATATTCTACTTTGAGGGACCAGTATGTAACCCCTTTTTCTTTTTTTTCTTTTTACACTAAAAGGGAGTTTCCGTAACTCAACAAAGAACATACTGAAGTCTGTTTTTGTTACATTTTTAAGCAAGGTCAATTGCTTCCTTAAATAGCTTCATCTATAGGTAGTCACATTTGCAGACTTCCGGGACACCTGAAGATTAACGCTGTGAAAATTTTTCTTTGTCTTTCGGCTATATCCAGTTATGGGTCGCTACAGCGGATAAGCCATCTCCAGCCTGTTCTTTTTGTCATATCTGCATCCCTCGCACCAACAGAATCCATATCTCTGTCAATCACGACCTTCCACCTTTTCGTCGGTCTCCCTCTTCACCTTCTACGGGGGACTTCATGACTAGGTACCCTCTTTCCTACATAATCTGCATCATGCCTTGCTATGTGCCCGTACCAGCGAAGTCTTGACTCCATCAGCTTGTTTCTAAGTCTCCTTATATAGGATGTTTATCGAATGTCGTGGTTAAGAATTTTGTTTAGTCTTGTCACACCTAGTGACCACCTCATCATGCCTATTTTAGCCACGTCTGGACCCGCTTCTTGTCGCTGATAGCAACAGTTTCCAGACCATATAGTAAAACTGGGTGCACTGCCGTCTTGTAAACTTTTCCCTTCATCTTTGATGATATTTTCCTATCGCAAAGTACACCTGTTACCTTCCTCCAACTATCCCAACCGGCCTGCACCCTCCTCTTTACTTCCCTAACATAGTTGCTTGTAGAATTGACACAAGGAACTTAAATTCGCTCACTTTAGGGATTTCCACCCCTCCCAGCTGTATTTTATCATTCTGGCTTCCATTCAAAAGTAGGTACTCTGTCTTAGTCAAACGTCACTGCTCAGTACAATATCGTCTTCAAACATCAAATTTTGAGGAGTATCTCTCCTTACATCATCTTTGTGTCTATCCATTACTACTGCAAATAGGAAAGGGCTTAGAGCTGAGCCCTGGTATAGGCCTACCTACGCTGTGACAATAATGCCAAGAAATTAACTTGCTTTCAGTAGTAGTATCCGAGGGACGTCTGTGATCTTCAAATAGAAAAAATATGTTGATATGAATGGAAATAGGTTAGTCAAGATATGTTACATGATAAGGGAATGAGTCACTGCGAAAACAAAAGGTTTTTACAATTGATCGTGAGAAACATGCACGTGGCGGATGGCTAGATTTTGAAAGAGAACAGAACATCATCAAAGATAAATTGTAAAAGAAGATGCAAAAGTAAAACTGAGTTTATCCTCATATGTAATAAGGTATATAAGTTCTAAGACTCTCCAAGGTTACAAAGGATCCAGTAAGAGAAATAAGATGACAATGATGATGATGAGGAGGGTGATGATGATGATAATTATGATCGATTTAATTTTGTTGAGACAAACAGTACTAACTTTCATTTTAGAAACACTTGCTAAGAATAAATGGTAATATTCAAAATAAACAAACCTTCTGTAATAGGCATTAGACAAATTTCTTTTAACTTCATTCTTAAACGTTTTTACTGAAGCGCTTGTTACCTTTCAATATTGTTAAATACAAGATAAAAATCGGAAAAAAAAACTATTTATGTACCAGTATTTTTAATTTATGGATTTTTTTACAAAAAGTGGAATTGTTTTTCAAAAATTTGGCTGGTACACATAGCAATTCTAATTTTAATTAGTGCTGTTTAATTTGAAGATTTTTAGGTATTTTGACATTTTTTATTACATGAAATATAAGGATACCCATGAACAAAGAATAGATTATTAATATTTTTACAGGATATATCTTTATCTTTGTCTTTCGGTTGCCCTCTCCAGCGTCTCCACAGCGGGTCAGTCTCCTCCGCTTCGCTTAGCCATACAAGAAACGTATTTCAGATAAAGTCTGTTCGGAATATGTCCTATTCCTGTACTTATACGCCTTGTGTTGAACGTTAGGCACACATATACCAACCATTTAATTAAATATCAGTGTTGTTTGTACAAATGTATCTAAATAATGACATTTACTCATTCATTATATTTCATATTGTGAAATTAAATATACTTAAGCTGTTTCTGTCACCGATACATGTTAAAACACATCATCTTTGACCAATATGTGGCACAGGTCACAGCAGCATTTGTTGGCTCCGCAAGGTGCAGTTTGGCGCAAGTTTGCAGGTCGTGAGGCGGTCTGCTGCTCACCACATTCACAGGCATCAGTGGAACTCATATACCAGGCCATCAGTGAGGCTTTGCATCAGCCATGTCAAATCTATAAACGGTTAAGAGTCTTCAAGGTCGTCTAGGGTATATTATTTCCACTAGCAAGTTGTTGCCTTGGCACAATGCCCCGTGTAAGCCATGTATCTCTCCTGCTATTCTCATTCCAGTAGCCCAACCATTTCTCATTGATAGCTATGTCCACAAGTGTTCAAAAAGGCTGTGTTGAGTCCATAATGCTATTTCAAGATGGCAGCCTCTTCCGAGTAGTATGTTGTTGGTGAAGCGAGTGTCTATTTTTTTCCTTATGGAAAATTCTCTTTCTCGATTGAGCCTGGTCATTATCATTGTTGATAACTGTAGATGATTGTTATGAGCAGTTATCAACAATGATAATGACCGGGATCAATCGAGAAAGACAATACTCCATAAGAAAGAAAAATAAACATCCACATCACCAATACCATCCCACTCGGACGAGGCTACCATCTAGTAATTATGATTTGAATTTTAACAAATTATTTTAAAAAGTATCTTTCTCTCCGCTTAAAAATGAGGTCTTCACATTCAAGTACAGAAAGGGTTACCATGTAGGATATATAAGTTTTCCATTTAGTGATAGGGTTCCCAGAATTGGCATTCTAGATCCCAAGGGAATGATTCAGGGTTAAAGAAGTAGAGATAGATTGTCTCATCCAGAAGTTAATGAAACACATATTTTCGCAATAAATTAACCATGCAAGGAAACAAACTGCACCGGACGGGAAAAGCAGATTATCAACAACGACAGCAATAATAAAGTTAATAGTCATAATATTAATAATTATAAAATTAATAAATATTTTAATTAACTTTCCATGTTTCTTCTATCTTCCAGTGGTACCGTTACCTCCAAATTACGATGCTAAACGAAAACATAGAGGTAAAGTAAATGCACTATAAATAAATTTGGGTTAAAATATTAATTTATTATATGAACTAGACTTTTACTTTGATACAAATTTTAATTAATTTGACACCGATATTATATAAATTTATGAGGTGAAAGACTAAATTGTTCATATCCAGTTTTGATTGACAGCTGCAAGGTATACAAAACAGCGTAGTAAGTTACAAACAAAAACCCAAATATCAAACTTGATTTTAGATGAAATTTTTAGCACCCTTACTACACATTTTTTCGGGACATAATTCTCAGAAAAATGTTTAAAAGAAAGAAAAACATAAAGGTAACAAAACTGTAGAAAACGTACTTAAGAATAAAGTTATATATACAATATAATAGATGCATATAATATCATATATATGTATACCAAAAAAATCCCCGAAGGCTTTGACTTGATGTTACTTTCTTTTTTATGGATGTTACAATCACCACAGAATGTCGGTTCTGCGTCTAGTTATTGCACCCAGATAATTGTGATAGATAATTGTGAATCAAGAAAATTCAAATTTTTATATTGATTAGTTTTGTAAAACATTAAACACTTTTTCGACAGGTGTTAATAAAAGTGCGAATAATTTTTTAATATCGATAATTCGTCGGTAATGACATCAGCAATGACGACAGTGATGACGTCAATAATGACGCCAGTAATGGCGGTAGCAATGACGGTATTAATGGCGTCAATAATGACGTCAATAATGACGTCAGCAATGTCGTCGATAATGACGTCAATAATGACATCAGTACTGACGAAGACGGAAGTTAAAATGGCTCCCAAGTTGAGGTTTTTTCTGAAAATATACATATATAGGAATGATCCACTCAAACATTTTAGAGAAGACAAAGTTACATCCTGACAGGAGCGGTAACAATTATTCGAAAACATGTTTTAGTATTTGTACCTAATTACCTCCAAATAGTTGTTATACTATCAACGCAATATATTAAGTGAACAGTAATAATGAACCAAAATATTGTAAATTGTCAAAATATAATGCTTGCAGGATTTAAAGGGTTAAAAAGTGGAAGCAATAACTTATTGTAAAGTGAGTAAATAGCTTTACATGGGAACGTACTATGTTGGAATATAAATGCTGACGTTATCATACGTGTCGAAATATTTTATAAATAATGTGATTTAAGAAGAAAATTGTGATACCCGACTCTCTGGGGGTGACGCCAGAAACTTAAAAATGGACTCAGAATCGTTTCTTAATCATTTTTAAGACCAATAAAAGCTTTACAGAGGCATTAAATTGAATTAACAGAAGATATGTGCATAGATATTGTAGGTTGAAATGATAAAATACTTTATCGTGTAACGTCTTTTGAAAAAAGTGAGATTGGCAGTCATGACTGCTCTGCTGTATCTTGGTGTGAAACCAATGTTATTGTACAGAAAGAGGATCTCTGAATACCACGATATACTAAAACATAATTATTTTGGTATGTAGATGACTGTTTGTTTATGCATATGTCTTTAATTATTATCATCCTGTATTTAACGTAGTTTAAACTCAATTGCCGTGGGAAAATTCGTATCCAATGCCTTTTATCGTATCTTTTTCAAATGACAATATCTCAGTAAATTGTATTCAAATTTTTAGCTTTATTTGCATTTTTATGTACAGTGTTTAAAAATTTAGTTGTATCAGTGGGGTTTCTGTGGTATAAATTTCAATTGAATCTTATATCTCACGTATGAAGTAAATTAACTTTTTATGGGATAGCATTATTTTGAAAAAAAGAATGTTGGACGCGTAAAACGTGATAATTTCCGAGCTTACTCCCATCGCTTTTTTTTTACATTTTGATAAAGAAGATTATATTAATAGCAGTATGTTAGTCCCAACGACCAGCCGGTGATTGACTTTTTAACTGGCAAATGAAGTTTAAGTAAAGTAGATAATAAACTTTATACGAGTGACATTGATTCACTTAATACCATGCAGTATAAGCCTGGTTTCCCGAAAGTTAACACTTGCTAAAATTCGTGTTGTTTCGAAACTATTAACTATTACCTGGACTATTAAAATATCACTTCCTTTGCTAGTCCTATATAATGATAAAGTTAAAATTAGAGATTTTGTAGGGCTGCAACCAGCTTATTGAATTTAAATCTTTGGGAATGATAAAATAATTTACAGTGATATCCGTATGGCTTTAGAATATGCTTGAATTCTTTCATGATTTCCTTGTCATCAGATATCCCATGGAAGGAAACTGAGCTATTTGACTAAATAAAAATATCATTTTCTAAATAGTTATTATTTTCGTAGTCTGCTTTGTTTTGTGATTATTGATTTTGATTGGTACCCTTAGGCCCCTTCATTGCAATCCCTGTTTGGAAAAACTGTTCCCTTTTTTTCTGTTGGCTGTTATATTACTCCCCCACCTCTTTGAGTTACGCCTTCCGCTTCAGTTACCAATAGCCCATTGGCGTTTTTACTCTAATAGCGTAGTTAATAACAGAGTACTTTCCTCTTCTTTATTAAGATCCAAACTGGTCGATTTTATGGTTTTCTTGTCATAGTAAAGTAAAAAAACAATTAGATACCAATAGATGATTATATATACATTTGGGTCAAATTTGGACTGCAGATTTGGCATGATGCTGATGGTCAAGACTACATCAAATGCACCATTAAACAAAGGTTGTTTGTTAGGGTAATCAAGTTGTTATTGTTTATAACCTACATTACTATTATACAACAAGAACATTTCACAAAACCATTGAAGTAAAAAGAAAAAGAAAGCAAACAAACAAACAAGCACACAATTATTTACACTTGGTATGTAAGCAAAAACGCATCTACTTCAGATAGAACTTTTTGCAGGCAAACAGAGAACATCATCATCATCATAGATATCCAATGTGCATCTTCTCATTTTGGAAACATTAGATAAAAACATTCCCTAACAAACTAAGAAGGAAATAACCCGAAGCCATAAGGACTACATCCTTTTCAATTCTTTGCTTTCTCTGTTAGATCTTTCGGACCAAGATCCTTTGGAGACTGAAGACAGTAACCCTGGTTAGTACATCAAGAACTGCTGATTTTTTGGCTGTCGTTCATCCTTAATTTTACATTACATTAAGTATAATAAATATAATTAATTTTTGCATAGACACATATGTTCTTTACAAACGTCATCTCATGCGCGGCTATAAAAGATTTGGCTGGTTGACAGTTCAATGCAAGTCAACTGTCTGCAAGTCCATTCACAGCAATATGGACCTTAGCCTCTTTGCTGCGCACTTATTCACTGGTGTCCAGTGTCTTTAAGCATAATGGTAGACAGCAGAGTAGATTGAAAAGCGCCGCCTAAAGGCAACTGATTGTAAAAGCTGATATTAAAACAATTTATAATGCTAAAATAATCTGGATAGTTTTATTTTCCGGCAGTCTTGTTTTTTTATCTGCCTTTATGCTGCTAATGTCTGCCATCGTTCCAAGTGTATTTTTTCAAACCGCATTAAAATACGCAAAAATATATATGCGTTTTACCTTTCATGAAAACCAACATTTGTCCATTTATTTAAACCAAATAGCAAAGTTTATATTTTACATCCTCCTACTCACCCCCACAGAGTCGGTGTCATGTTTTTTAAACTTCGATAACCGATAACAAGCTGCCCTTAGTATTTTACAAATCCAATTATCATTCCTCTAAGTTTCAGATACTTTTCATTTCAATTTTTATTTCATTTATAACTAGGCTGACAGCGTTTCCGGAAAAATATTCGGTCATAAAATATTACTGCGCTGCGTATCCGTCTGCCTTTACGGTAATAAACTGTATTTGACGTAAGCGTTTCGGGTTTTTTAATTGCGAGTATTCGACAAAGTTCTTAAATCATCTCAAAGGCAATTCGTAGATCCAGTGCTGACTATACCTAGCAATGTTTAAAAATATTTTATCGCTAAAGAAATAAAGCAACGCTGCGTTAGAAAATGTTAATGATGAAATACAAGATCAGCTAATCAATAATCACCTCTAATATTTGGTTTTGACTTTAAACCATGCTCCATACAAACAATTTGTCACGATAGTACAAATGAGAATAGCATAATATGTTAAGGCAAAAATTAAAATTGCTTATTCAAGCTGGGACTTACACTCCATGACATCATGGCAAGGGAGGGAAGTGACGAAGAAAAGTGAAGCTTTTGCCAGATAATGACACCATTACAGTTTGAATTCGGGAAGGCATAATTCTTCCTATTGATGTAAATGATATTAGAATTTCGTCAGGTAATTTCGAAGCTCAAAGAAAAAGTAAAACAAACTGTTGAACAGATATTAAAAAAGGAACTTCAATTACATGCTCTTCATGTCTCGCCTGACCTCTCTAGAAATTCTAATATAATGTCGACTGGTACGTCTAGTTTTTGTAATGTTGTGTTTTTGTATATAGCTTAATAGGCTGTTCCAGTCAGTTTAAGATATTAACCAATCCATATTTCTTTCTTGATGAAACACTGTTGTAACCTTTGGTCCAATGCAAAAGTGTATCACTTGAATTCTCTTAAATATATATTTTCTGTTTGATTTACACACTTTCACACACCTTTGCACACCTATACACGCCTTTGCACATCTTTGCTAATCTTGATCCCTTGCTCTCTTTAATGCTGCAACTTTTGTTTCATCAGCATAATATTGCTAGTCTTGACCTTTTTATTGTTGTTGTCAGTGGAGTTTTTTTTATAATGTTCCTTTCATTTTTCTTAAAAAAATTCTTTAAGACTTGGTACGTCTCTCGTCACAGCCTCCTTAATCTAATGCTGTTATTGTTCCATATGTAAGAAAATCTTGTTTTTACCAAATTCCGGACTTTGAAACCTCTCTATCTACTTTTTTTCTTGTATTATGATTTTCTTCAAGTGTATTTTAAGTTCGTTGCTTTCGTCTACGAATTGTGTTTTCTGTATAGCCAATCACACCATTGTTGGCATTGTTTGGGACAGTAAAGACAAGAGTTTCCATTTGGCGTTGATACTGTCAGATATCCTAAACACCACTAGACCTAAGTTTGGAGTGATGTTAATATTTCAAAGAGTACTCTAAGTTATCAAAAGCGAAAGCTAAAGCCACTCTCAATCTTAATATAACCACTGTACCATGCTGGACTAAAGTTTTTTTCATTATACACGTTTGGAAACAAAAACGTCAGCCAAGAATATCAATCATGTTACTCAAAGTAACAATAAATTATTATCTAGTCAAATTAAAGAGAGAATTAAAGAAAGTTATGAAGTTGCCTTATTGAGCACTTTATGTGACATTTTTCTCATCTTCAGTACACAATTTACAGTGACATCCAACTCCCCATGCCTATTTTTACCTTTACTGTGGTATACATTTGTATTTCATCATTGCATAATTTGCAGTTGTTGACGCTAGTAATCTGCTACAGATATTTGAAACATTTGAGTATAATTTAGACACGTTAGAACACGTGTCTATGGGTATAATAGACACGTGTTCTAACGTCTGAAGAAGACCTGGAAAAGAACGTGAAAGTAAAAGATTTCATTGCAAAAGATATGGCTGCAAAATGAACTGGTTAAAAACGAGCGCCCATAGCTCAGATAATGGTGTATGTGGCCATGGTAAGGATACTGGAACAAATCCAATTCGATACATACAATTTTCTCGTACCGAACACATATTTTTTAATTTTCTACACTTCCGAATCCTCATTATCTACCTACCTACCTACCTAACTACCTACCTACCTAACTACCTACCTACATACATACACACATACATACATACATACATACCAAGTTAACAACCTACCTACATACCAACCTACCAACCTACCAACCTACCAACCTACCAACCTACCAACCTACCAACCTACCAACCTACCAACCTGCCTGCGAACCAACCAACCTACCAACCTACCAACCAACCTACCCACCCACCAACCCACCTACCAATCTACTTATCAAACTTAATCTATATCATTTCTATTTTCATAATGTTATCTCCACTTTTCCAATATTGGTCTATTCCTTCTACCTCCTTATCACTCCCAATTCCACCAATAATTTTTTGCGCACTAAAATGGCTAAGTGCTTTCATTAGTTTTAACTATCAATCTAATCCTTGTAGCATTGTTCAGTTCATTTAGTGAAGACCAAACCTTTTGTAAGCATTGCGTCCTTAGAACACCCCTATTTCTCTTACCATAAATTGTTCCCTCCAGGTCTTATTAAAGAAGACTGTTTTGAGAATTTTTTATAAAACCAAGAACATTCCTTGCATTATTTGAAATTATTTGGCTTGTTAAAGTGGTATCTTTCGAACATACATTTTTGCAAAGTAGACGGTGTCATGTACATTAACATGTTTGCAAATATATGTGTTCATAATTCATAACTACTTTAGCTATACCTTTGTATGCTTGTAGCTTGCCATATTTAGTACAAATATTTCAAGACTATTTTTAGTTACCGTATTATTTTCATTGTTTTTAGTACATTATATACTTTTTATATTATTATGTTATTTTATATATATATATATATATATATATATATATATATAAATATATATACTTATGTACTTACAAACTGCTTGCATCAGTAGAAAAAGCCTGCTTGCCTTTTCTGCTGATGGTACTTCAGTAACACCCTCAGCAGTCATTGTGAAAATACCATTTTTTGTTCATTTGACATGTGCCCATGTAGTTGCTTGTTAATTCACAAGAGCTGTAACGTTATATAATAGTTGTTATTTTACATATTAGTTACTAATTTTTACATTTGTTATTATACTTCTCTTTCCTTTCTCAACAGAATATTCCGTAAAGCAACACCACGATAAGAAAAATTTGATTAGAGGTAAGAAACGTGGTAAGGGAAATTATGTNATATATATAAGATATGATAAGTTGGAAAGAATCAAAAAACTACACAGTCCATCTCGACAAGCCTGTTTCGTGATTTTATTCACTCTTCAGGAAATGTATATATATTCAGGAAATATATATATATATATATACTTATGTACTTACAAACTGCTTGCATCAGTAGAAAAAGCCTGCTTGCCTTTTCTGCTGATGGTACTTCAGTAACACCCTCAGCAGTCATTGTGAAAATACCATTTTTTGTTCATTTGACATGTGCCCATGTAGTTGCTTATTAATTCACAAGAGCTGTAACGTTATATAATAGTTGTTATTTTACATATTAGTTACTAATTTTTACATTTGTTATTATACTTCTCTTTCCTTTCTCAACAGAATATTCCGTAAAGCAACACCACGATAAGAAAAATTTGATTAGAGGTAAGAAACGTGGTAAGGGAATTATGTTATCTCCCTTTAAGTCTGACAGAATTAACAGACTTTATTAGCTATCTAACTGAAAATATCATTATAGAAAGTATGGAAAATAATATTTGATGGAAGTATATAAAAATTGTTATTTAAAGGAAATAGAATTTTTGTAAAAGAGTATCTTAAGAAGGAGAAAACCTACTACCATTTTTTCTTTACCTTACCTCGCCTCGAGAAAGGAATATTTTACCTCCAGGAGGGGATTCTTTGGCCCTCTATTTGCGTCCTTCTTTATCACCAAAATCAGGGAAGACCATTTGAATGAAAGGAATAACAAGTTAATAAAAGCAAAGGAAACAAAATATTGAAAATTAGCAAAGTGAAAGAGTCATGGCAATAAAATCAAAAGCTAAATTTTTACGTTGAGAAAAAATAATAACGATAGAAAACAATGCAAAAACAACAACAAACAGAAGAAACCTTATTTAAGGCAACAATCCATTTCCTACAGCACAGCAATCACAACAACAATATATCTTACAACCTTCTAGAAATATGACTTCCAGCACTAAAGTAAGAAGTACAACAAACAAAACAAACACAAACTAGGTATGGCGCCATTCCTCGAAACAACTCAATCCCTGTCTACACGTAGGTCCGCACTACAAAGGTATAAAAGCAGCCGTACCTAGTCTCTTCCGTAGCCTGACAATGGGAGAAGTATCTCTCGAAACGTAGTTCATATAAAAGTCTTACATCTATGGCTTCCTCTGAGTCAATAAATTTCAGAATTTTTAAGATTATTTGAGGTATGGATTCAAATGTTAATAACAAAGAACAATACATATACAGATGAATACAGAAACAAAAGGAATTGCACAGGTACAATATGTCAAGGGACAATGATCTGAAGGGCTCTTTGATTCAGGCATGTTTCTTAAGAAAGGTGGAATAAGACAGAAGAAAAAACAAGTACAAAAACAAACAAGAGGAAAGTGGAATGCAGAAAATCTGGCTGAACTACGCAGGAGGGATAAAACCTGCAGCAGTAATAAAAATCACCTTCAAATGTTAATTTTTTTAAAGCTCTTCAATCTTCTAGCCAGTTGTATTCTACTAGCAATGAGCAAGCCAAATCGACCATCAAAAAAAACAAAACAAAATTTGATAAAAAAGTAACATGGTTCCTGTCACTGATACATCAAGAATTAAAAAATTAATTATGGTTTGGTACTGCAGTTATCATTTCTGATCATCATTACTGAGTCAACATTTCTTATCACACCATTTTTCTGTCTAATGGTTCCGTCTAAATCATTTACTGTCTTCAGATCCACGTCCGAACAAGTGGGCAGGTGCAAAAGATGTAGTTTACTGCTTATATTGGCTCACCGCAGGGACATTCAGAGCCAGTTGTGTAACCCCATCTCTGGAGTTTTTCCCTCTCCCAACTTTGATTTTGGATCTGTTTAAGGTGACCCATTTCCTTCTAGTAAAGGAGAATCTACCAGGCAGGTCTTCACTAGGGGTAGGGAGGACACCATTAGTGGTCTGGTAGTCACCCTGTCTATTTCCGAAGGCTGTGTTTTAACAGGCTTGGGGTTTTTCGCTCTTTCACAGTGATGAAGCCCTTCCTTATTGTGTGATAGATTTTAAATGGATGCCTGGAATCATTTGCTTGTTTGGTCTTTTTCTATCTTGCTATGGCGTTTTGACGTGTGTCAGGTGGTTTAGTGCAGTATCCACTATTTCAGTATGGCATTATCTCCCTCACACAGGAGCACAATATTTTGAGGTAAAGTACGTCGGGGCGTTTGCTTCATGGCTTTTGCATACGCTCCTCATTTGGTCTTTGTAGTGAGATAAAAAGACAATTTAATATGAAAGGTATCATAGCAATCATGAGATCAAGTTTATCATAGGGCATTTAAAAAAAGACTAGACTGATCCCCAATGCTATTCTAAAGGACTTAATAGAGTAATTTGGCAGCAAATATCGCTGTCCATAAAGAAACAGAGTCGAAAGTGAAATGGCATGACACAGTTTCCGATGCCCTGACCTAAGTGCTAAACTTTTTGGATTTCAACACAAATGCTTGACATTACGTTAGCTTTCGAAAAGGCTGCCCTGGAGTGGTCAAAAATAATAATCGATATTGATACTTATTAAGAAAAATAGTAGCTTAAGGCTCTATTAGGTGAAAATAACAGATTGACTATAGGCTTAACATCGTACCAGAGTCAACAATGAGCCAGTAATTCATCCGAATCTAGTCTATGGAATGCTGGCAAATTTCAGATTGGGTAAATATTTACTACAAGAACACATAATGTATTTATAAAGATATCTGGAATATTAAGCAGTTGAATAGGTTACCATAAAGTGTAACGGCTTAAGATATAATGCAACAGATTTACTGTTTGGCTTCACCTTTGATAAATTAATTGTAAAAATGAGACATGGGCTAGATAATTTTGGTAATTTTATTTCATTAAAAAAAGAAAAACGAGAACTGATAAAAGGATAGAGATAAAAGACAAGGGCAAAAATATGAAAAAAGATTGAAGAAAAGAAAAAACAGCTTAAAACCAAGAAGGTATAGAAAAAGAATTAAAAAGAATGAAGGGAGAAAAAACAGAAGAGAAAGGGAAAGAAAAGAAAGTAAAAGGGGGAGATAGAAAATGAAGTAAAGAAAAAAGTAAATTACAAGAAGAAGAGAAAAAATTAAGAAATTATAACAAAAGGAAAAATAGAATAAGCACCCAGAAGTAAAGGATTCATGGGTAGAGGATAAAAAACAAAAGGAAAAGAGTTAAAAGAATATATTGTTAACTTGTTATATAGATTTTTCTGGTATGTCCACAAGTCAGTATTGCGTAGAATTTATCACTCTGTTCAGTTTGCCATGGTTAGGGGCATGAAGGAGGCAATATTTTACAAACGGTTTGGTAAACATGTACAGTTTAAACATATAATATCAAGACGGGGGTACATCTGGTTGAAATAAGTAAACTGGTCTCTTTTCATGATAGCACGTCACTCTTTGCATTAAATGTGATATTAAGACACATAAGTCCTCCCTTGATAAAGCTGAAACTTATATTTAGTGAGATATTTTCTACTTTTGTGAAAGTAAATTGTTTTCTGAGTATTTGCTGCAAGCAAAACAGAGGTAATTTCTTTTGACAATGCACCCACGACTGTACTGTCTTTGTTGAAAGTCCCAGACGCGCAAGTTTGTGTTTATTATCAAAGATGTGTTTGGGGTAACAAATGCAACTAATTATTTAAAATGAAGCTACCTTGAACAAGCATAGAGAATTGAGTTAAAGAAAGGGAAAGGTATGGCTGCAGTCTAGTATATTCCAGTACCAGATAGAAGTGGCAAATCGACGATTTAAAATTATTGATAAAAATGCAGGCTTCAAGATATGTATTGATTGCAGGCGAGAAAATATAGGCCAGAGTATATATGGCTTGATCGGAATTAAACTTCCAATGTTAGAACCCTTGAGAAATATTTCGTTGCTTGAATACTTAAAGGAGATAAGGATGATAGGGATGTAGTGTTCTTTGTAGACAAAGACAGCGCAACACGTCTTCGTAGGGGAGCGGATTGGCATGACTCCATAGGTTCAACTGAGTATAGTGATTTCATCAGGTGGATATACGACAAAGAAGCATAGAGAATGCTGATAGTAGTAGTTAAAGAACCGAAATGTAAGGTCCTCTGATATGGCATCATCTTGGTCTTTGGCAATTTTGCGGTTACAGATGATCGGTACGTAGTATCCGTTAAAGAAGACAATCAAAGAGGTCATAGCAGCAAGGTGAACTGAGACGACCAAGCAGGTTCAACTGAGTAGAGTGACTTCATCGTGTTGACGTTTGACAAAGGAGCATAAAGAATGCAAACAGCAGTAGTTGAAAGACCAAAATATAAGGTCTTTTGTAATTTTGTGGTAACAGATGATCGGTACGTAGAATCTTTTGAAGAAGAAGACAGTGCAAGAAGACTTTGCAGCGGAGCCTACAGGCACGACCAAGCAGGTTCAATTGAGTAGAGTGATGTCATCAGGAGGATGTATGACAAAGCAGCATAGAGAATGCTAACAGTAGTAGTTGAAAGAGCAAAATATTAGGTCTTTGATATGGCATCATCTTGGCCTTTTGCAATTTTGTGATTACAGATAATCAGTACGTAGTATCCGTTAAAGGTAAAGACAACGCAAAAAAGTCATCAAAGCAGGGTGGACTTGCATGACCCAGCAGCTTTAACTGAGTCAAGTGACTTCATTGTGTTGATGTATGACATAGGAGCATAAAGAATGCAAACAGCAGTAGTTGAAAGACCAAAATATAAGGTCTTTTGTAATTTTGTGGTTACAGATGATCGGTACGTAGAATCTTTTGAAGAAGAAGACAGTGCAAGAAGACTTTGCAGCGGAGCCTACAGGCACGACCAAGCAGGTTCAATTGAGTAGAGTGATGTCATCAGGAGGATGTATGACAAAGCAGCATAGAGAATGCTAACAGTAGTAGTTGAAAGAGCAAAATATTAGGTCTTTGATATGGCATCATCTTGGCCTTTTGCAATTTTGTGATTACAGATAATCAGTACGTAGTATCCGTTAAAGGTAAAGACAACGCAAAAAAGTCATCAAAGCAGGGTGGACTTGCATGACCCAGCAGCTTTAACTGAGTCAAGTGACTTCATTGTGTTGATGTATGACATAGGAGCATAAAGAATGCAAACAGCAGTAGTTGAAAGACCAAAATATAAGGTCTTTTGTAATTTTGTGGTTACAGATGATCGGTACGTAGAATCTTTTGAAGAAGAAGACAGTGCAAGAAGATTTGGCAGTGGAGCCTACAGGCACGACCAAGCAGGTTCAACTTCGTAGAGTGATTTCATAAGATTAATTTATTATAAATCAGCATAGAAATTGCCGACAGTCATAGATCAGAGACTAAAATATAAGGTTCTCTGATATGGCATCATCTTATCCTTTTGTAATCTTGCGGTTACTGATGATATGGTATGTAGTATTCATTGAAGAAAAAGACAGCGCAAGAAGTCATCGCAGTGGAGTGGAATGACATGACCAAGCAAATTAGACTGAGTAGAACTATTGTATGAGGTTTGTGTATGACAAAGCAGATTTGAGAAGGCGGACTGCAGTTGTGGATTCCCAATGTATGCCTCTAAAATTACAGACATTTACTTATCTAAGGAAAATCTGACAGAAATTTAATGTCACTGTTATTAACAGGCTAATCATGTAACTGGTTCAGTGAAGATATAATCATAAAGAAGCCTAAAGCAAGCTAAATATTTTATGAAAAGCAAATGCCATCGACATTCATTTTGTTTTGTGTATTCAAATGATAATAGAAAACAAAATAGTTTGAGGGCTACTTTAAAGAAAGTGTTTTCTACTGAAAGATGCATGTTCTCTGTGGGTTTTTTTGGAATGGCCTTTACTTGGGAAATGAATTGGCAAGCTAGACACCGGATAAAATCTCTTCATATGAGTCGAACATCATGCACAGGAATAAAGAACTGATAGTTGGTAAAAATAGTTGCTTCAGTTATTAATTCTTTTTTTTATTTTATTTTAATAGTACATTTTGCGATACCATTTGGAATAGAGCTTCCGTTATCTTATTCTTCATATAGCGGTAAGTATAGTGACATTATTATGAAGGTTAGAGATAGTGGTAGCAACGTGATGCTTTTGGGAGGACGACAGGGAAGAGGGATTTCCGTAGATAATGCAACAGGCTTTGCTTTAGTTGCATTGTTAAAAAGGAATATTCAGTAAATCTAAAAATCAATTTAAGCTATTACTCTGATAAAAGCAACGAATTGAAGAGACAGACGTCCTCTTAAATATCAGAAGATGTCATGTATATGAAAAATTTCAAATTCTTTGTTTTTATCTCTATGACATTAAGGAATATACATGTGTAGGTTAAATCACTTTTAATTGTCGTGTTTTATTTTGTTTTTATTATATCATTTAGCTCCTAAGAAAGGCAAGAAAAGTAGGGTCCCAAAAGGTATGTATCCTACAATATGCAGTTGTTATTATCATTACCATAATCATCATTAGTGCTACCAACAATAACATAAACCATAAATCCATTAATTTTATTACATCCGTTTATTTTTTTATTTTTTATTTTTATGGTTCAGATATAATAATTCTTGCTTAAACGTTTCAATGATTTATTTACTTTATTTTCATCTTTTTTTAATGTTATTTTTAAAGCTCTACCTAATTGCATATATTAGGATCTTCTAAAAGCAATAGCGAATATTCGATGCCGAAAATACTGCTCATGATATGATTATTGCAAATATGTCTAACACCATTCTAGATTTTATGAAGGTCTTTATGAAATTATTCTAGTGTATACAGTAAACGATTTGTGATAATTAGAATAATTTAATTATTCTAATATATGCAATAAAGGATTTGTGATGATTAGAATAATTAAGTTTAAAATTTAACCAATAAGATCATAATTATTCAATTTGAAAGCTTTGAAATCTTTTTGAAACCTCACACTGCCACTTATCTGGACCAAAGCAGATCAATGAGAAAACACACTTTACCTAATGCCATCTTCTGCATACCGGAAAAATAGAATTTTCTTGTGCCGTATCAATAAATAATGACCTTTTTTACTTTTTCATCCTAAGCAAGGCAAAAAGCCACTTTAGTACAGAAGATTTCTTTTTTAGTGTAATTTTTATTTTGTACTTTTTAAAACATTTTTACCTCTAGGATTTTAAAAACATTTTACGTTTCCATTCTTTGTTTGATGTAAAATAATTACTGGAAAAGCTATTATCGCCCATTAAATAACGACTGCACTGGTGAAAACTCTCGCTAAGAAAAGTAAATAACAGTAAACAAGTACTAAAACAAGATTAAAGTAAACAATATTTGTAAATAACGTTAAGGTCCAGTGACTTTTAAAACTGTGCTCTAAAGGTTGAGTGTTATGTGGTAGCTGATCCATTTTTCAATGTTTTTCTTTTAAACAGCTCCGTCCTATCAAGTCGTAATTTGGAGAATCAAACTTTACCACGATAATATTTTAATAAGCATTTGTTCCAAGCAGCTGTTGTTCGGCCAACTGAAGTCTGATGTCTTTCCCATCCACTCCTTTTTTTATAAAAAAACACCTTACCTCTCTCACTGCGACTCTTTGGACAGTCTCATGTTTGCTTCTTCTTTCTTTTTTCTCTTTCTTCTTCGTCCTCAGTCTAATCTTTCACATTCTTTTCGTGCTTTTATCAAAATCACTTCCACTTGCTCAATTTTACTTTTTCTGTTGAATCTTGCACTCCTCCTATTTCTCTCATTTCATTAATTTCTTTCTCTGCTCCACTTGTGGCGCCCTAATGCTGCTCTGCCTTTTCATCTTTCTGCAACATTAGTTTTCTTTTCGATAGATGGTAAGATTCCAGTTTCGTTACCATAAATCATTGAAAGAATAATGTTGACCCTCCTTTTCCTTTTACTATATTTTGGTACCTTTAGGCTCTGCATCATGCTATTGCTTTAGCAAAAACCTCTTTCATCAATTTCCTAGCACATTTTTTTATTTAATTTATGCACAAACGAAATAGCGAGGAAAGAGGTTAATTCCATTTCATTTTATGAAAAAGGGGTTATTCTATATCAGTTTTAATTATATTATAGGATGGAAATTGGGATTTACGTATATTTAACATCTATATCAGGTATCTTCGCTTTAGGAAAAAATGACCTTCTCCGAAGAACAGAGGCTTGGACTCTAGATAACCTGCAAAAGAGTTACATGGTAATGACGTCTGTCGTCCTCTCCCTCAGACGTCCTTTACGTTAATTGTTGATTAATTGATTGTCTGATTGCTTGCTTGATTAATTGATTGATGAATGAAAAAATCATGTGTAATACTTTTGGAGATAAAATTAGGGATATGAACAATCACTGCTTATTCGTTTACTAATATCCTTCCCTAGTTACTGATACCCTTGCTCCAGTTGAAATAGAGTAGTATGAAATGATCAAAACAATAGAACAACAAAATACGGATTAGTGATTTTTTCTTTTTTTTCCCTCTAGTAGTAAGAGAAGAAAAGAGGAAAATGAGAATAGAAGGTATGAATTTGATGCAGGCTTTAGAATATGCACGTAAATATATAGGAAACACTAAAAGAATTAAGTAAAACAACTGTCCCAATCCACTAGATGAACACAGTTACAGGCAATCACATTACATGTTACTCCTTGCTGTCTTCTACAAACTAAATTTTTAGGTTTCCATAAAACAAATTTTAGCATTCAAAACAATTACTGAAAACATTTTAATTGCCCTGCCTGGAATATGGTTCAGTTTTAGTTCATTATTTTAAAGCCCTTACATTCAATTTCGTGATATGTCTTGAAGAGAAGCAATTTCTTTCAAAATGGAAGTTTGATTTTGTAGAACTAAATTAACAAAAAAACCTAAATATATGACGTAAAAACTATGGACTATCCAGCACATAGAAGTTAAATTTCTTTGTTTATTTTATACACAATAAAAATAACGAGGAAAGAAGTTAATTACATTTGTGTTTATTAAAAAGGGGTAATTGGTTATCAGTTAAAAAATTCATTATAGCCCAGAGAATTTAGGCTACTTTTAATTTCTCCAAGCAAAAATTAAATCCCTTCTTTCTCCTACAAATATCATGTTTGGAACNGCTTGATTAATTGATTGATGAATGAAAAAATCATGTGTATACTTTTGGAGATAAAATTAGGGATATGAAAAATCACCGCTTATTCGTTTACTAATACCCTTGTCTAGTTACTGATACCCTTGCTCCAGTTGAAATAGAGTAGTATGAAATGATCAAAACAATAGAACAACAAAATACGGATTAGTGATTTTTTCTTTTTTTTCCCTCTAGTAGTAAGAGAAGAAAAGAGGAAAATGAGAATAGAAGGTATGAATTTGATGCAGGCTTTAGAATATGCACGTAAATATATAGGAAACACTAAAAGAATTAAGTAAAACAACTGTCCCAATCCACTAGATGAACACAGTTACAGGCAATCACATTACATGTTACTCCTTGCTGTCTTCTACAAACTAAATGTTTAGGTTTCCATAAAACAAATTTTAGCTTTCGAAACAATTATTGCCCTACATTTTGATTGCCCTGCCTGGAATATGATTCAGTTCTAGTTCATTATTTTAAAGCCCTTACATTCAATTTCGTGATATGTCTTGAAGAGAAGCAATTTCTTTCAAAATGGAAGTTTGATTTTGTAGAACTAAATTAACAAAAAAACCTAAATATATGACGTAAAAACTATGGACTATCCAGCACATAGAAGTTAAATTTCTTTGTTTATTTTATACACAATAAAAATAACGAGGAAAGAAGTTAATTACATTTGTGTTTATTAAAAAGGGGTAATTGGTTATCAGTTAAAAAATTCATTATAGCCCAGAGAATTTAGGCTACTTTTAATTTCTCCAAGCAAAAATTAAATCCCTTCTTTCTCCTACAAATATCATGTTTGGAACCTACACTTTGCAACTCTTCAACATATTCTTCATTAATTATACTTCGATATGGCAATTACGAGTGTGAAATCTAATAAGTAATAGTGTACTTTTTTGCTTTTTCTTTCAGATTCACCTGAATTTGTGCCCATCATTTTTAACTCAGCTGAGAGTAGATCCAAAGTTCCATCCACATGGGGAATGACATGGAAAAATCTCAAGCCAGGTATGATTATTTCCTATTCACATCCACAAATCAATATCATGATATATATAGTATTAGAGTGAAATACTAAGAAAACTTTAGCCATAGATGGAACTGGCTGATAAAATGACAATAATGGGACAATCCATACATGAACAATCCACACCACAACACAAAGGACAACACAACGAAAAACATAAGAATGAACTAACCGCAGAGAGAAAGAAAAATAATGATGTATGAAGGATAGATCTATGGTGAAGCGCGATGAAAAATGTAAAATGATAGATGACTAAGAATAATGATTAAGATGATGATAATGACTAAGAATAAAGTAGATATCATGGATCATCAGTCGATTACCATGTCAACTATTTAGGGCATTTAAATATATATATTGCCTTCCCATCAGCTAAACTTTGTAACCATGATACAATTAAGATGAAAAAGGTTTGGAATTGCAGAAAAATTAATTTGCAACGAACTCGAAGTGAACCACTCTACCACCTGTTTTTCACTGGGTAATCCAACTGTAAACTTTGTAGCTAAAGCAATATCTTATTTGAATATTGTTAGTTATTGCCTTTTCCATAGTTAATAATCATACAAAACACTTGGCACGCTTGATACACAGTGGTTTGGTTACTTCTGGCACTGACAAAAGCCAGTAATGGAAGGAAGTGTTGTTTAATAAAAGTCATGTGATATAATGTTACTTATTATTCATAAACATATAAGTAATTACCAATGTTTTCATTGTTTTTAAAATCGGCATTTTATGTTAAGTCATGTAACGTTATGAGATTTTGCCTGTCGTCATGGAAATTAGTGGATGCTAGTGTTTATGCTTGCCTTGTAGGAAGTTTTATTTTTCTTCTTTTGAGCATTCGAGAAGCTTGCCTCTTCTGTTAACTGGTTCTTAATGTCGATAAATTGATAAAATGGGTGACTTAAGCCTCGAGCTGTTACAAAGGCCTTCTCAATAATAACGCTTGACTTCTGATACACATTGAATAACATTGTTGAAAAATTTTCTTATACACCATTTCGAAGAAGACTGACAAAACCATGTAATGTTTGGAACTTATATTTCAGGCACAAATCTTGGCGCTTGCTAGTGATACTTTGGCTGTTGTAGATTCGGATAGTGTTAGTTATGGCTTTTACCATGGCTAATAATCATACAAAATACTTGACACGCTTGATACACAGTCGTTTACTTAATTCTGGCACTGACAATAGCCAGTAATGCAAGGAAGTGTTGTTGAATAGAAGTCATGTGATATAATGTTACTCATTATTCATAGACATGGAAGAAATTACCAATATTTTTATGCTTTTTAAAGTTGGCATTGTATGTTCAGTCATGCAATTTCATGAGATTTTGTGGTCAAAGAAATTCATAGAAGTTAGTGTTTATGCTTGCCTTGTAATAAGTTTTATTTTTCTTCTTTTGAGCATTCCAGAAGCTTACCTCTTCTGTTAACTGGTTCGTAATGTCGATAAATTGATAAAATGGGTGACTTAAGCCTCAAGCTGTATTATAGACCTTCTCAATAATAAGACTAGACTTATGATATCCTTTGAATGGTTGAAAAATTGTCTTATACACCATTTCGAAAAAGAATGACAAAATCATGTAATGTTTGGAAATATATTCCAGGCATAAATCAGGGCGCTTGCTTGTGTTATTTAGGCTGTTGTAGCTTCGGAATTAAACGTTAGAACTAACTCTTTAACCCCACATTCAAGTGAAGGTTCTCGTTTTATCCTTAGCAAAAGCATAGCTATCAAACCGTGTAATCTGTAATGGAGTTATTTATGTTAGCCTAACTCGATAAGCATTGAAATTTTAAAAAAATTGTCGCAGCTGTCATAGGCTTAGAAGGTCACCGAAAAATCTATCCACTGTATCATTATATATGTATCTAATAATTGTATAAAGCATGGTTTACAAGCTTTCCCAGTTCTCTTTACATACTTATTTACTTGTCTGGCTTTAATACATCACACAGATAGACATTTAGTACATCAAAAACAAAGTTTAACCTAGAGGCTTTGGACTTAGTAGACCATCTACCTCTAACAATTGTTGTAACAAGTAAGAGTGGTTATTTCGAGATGAATCCTCTTTATAGGTCAGACTATATTTGAAAGCATTTCTAATCTTGAAAATTCTTGACTTTAAGCATTATCTATCTCTATCAGGCCGATTTCGACCGCTGGTGACCATGTTGACAAGCTTCCTCTAAGCTGATCTGTCTGTCACTGCCCTGATTGTTTCTATGTGAGGTTGGCCCACTATTGACCCCATCTCGTTCTGGGTTTTCCACGTCCTCTATTGTCCTCCATCTCTCCTTACAAAATTATTTTCTCCAGACTGTTGTCAGCTCTCATAATGTGACCAAAGTATGTTTATCTACCTTTGTCTATGGAGTTCAGAAGTGACATCTTTGTGTTTAACTGTGCTATAGTAATTGGATAATTTATTTTATTTTTCTTATTTTTGTTCTGGTTTTCTTGTCTATAACCTCTTTATTTTTCCAGTCAAAAGTGGAATCTTGTGTCCAGCAGTATTCCACTATTCCTAATTTCATTATGAAAAAGCCCATCTGCTTGGTAATTGGCTCTACCACAGGTTAAAACCCAAAGACTCGCCTTTACTAAAGTTCTATGTAACGTTGTCTCTTTTGCAGTGATATTTGAAATGTAATGACAACACATAAAAAACGTTGTTTTCTTCAATGCTGTTGCTATTGGAAAAAAGAGAATCTTCTACCAAACTCTCCTTTTCTTCAGGAAACAGGGCTTTAATTACTGGCTTTACTGGCTTTAGAGGAGCCGTAGCTTAATGGTTAGTGCAACTGTACCTTAACCAAGAATTCAGGGTTCGAAATTCCCCGAAGAATTGCCAGAGCGAGCGGCTTTGGAAATTCACAAATGAAAAAGTCATTGGTTGGCGTCAGCAAGGGTATCCAGCCAAGAAATGTCTCACTGTCAAATCCAAGCCCCTGTGATGGGGACAGTCTGAGCCCCAGTTACTGGGGAATAATGACATTAAAACAAAAAAAAAACTTTAAAAAAATTACTGGCTTTACGGTAAATATATTTCCCTCTGCTAAATATTAATCAGTTACGCTACATTAAAAAAATCAGTTCTTAATGATCCCTACCACAGGCAATGAATAAAAATGGTATTATCTAAATATCTTCACATTAAACTACAAAGAACAAAGTAAGGTAGTTATTCCAATATGTAACTTTAACTTCACTAATTTTTTCATATTTTGATAGATTTAGATGTATCAGCATGAAATTTCATATTCAAAAAATATTTTATTGTAAGGCTTTAGTTTCATAACTTTACCTTTTAAAATAATCTTTCTATTCTTACCTATTTTAGAAGTTGAAAAAGATTCAAACGGTGTTTCCAGATCGGAATTGGCAGGTAAGAAATGGTTCTGTGTAATATTCTTTCATGATTATATTTGTATTGTGGATCATAATATTTCATCAAATAAAAAGTAATAAAAAATCAATACTTCTTTATTCATTTTAAATCTTTAATCAAATTATTGAAATATATACCTTTATTTTTCAACTGTTTCTTTTGAAACTGGAAGATTGAAATATTGTAGAAATAAATGTTTGGAATTTTGTGCGAGTACAAGGTCAAAATCTTATGAAGAGCTGTGCTTTAATGGTTAATGGAGTTGCATCGTAACCAAGAGGTTTCAGGTTCTATTCCCCTAGCGAGCGAAAAGAATCTGTAACTTTACTGAAGGAAAAGCCATTGGAAGGCGTCAGGATGGGCATCCAGTTTAGAAATTCCTCACTGCCAAAACGAGAGTTTCTGTAAAGGGCACCGTCTGAGCCACAGTTACCGGAGATAAATGACGTTAAAACCAAACACTCCCTCCAAAAAACAAGGTCTAAATCTTGTGGAACTACAAAATTACAATCTTGTGGAACTACAAGATTACAATCTTGTGGAACTACAAGATTACAATCTTGTGGAACTACAAGATTACAATCTTGTGGAACTACAAGATTACAATCTTGTGGAACTACAAGATTACAATCTTGTGGAACTACAAGATTACAATCTTGTAGAAGTAGATGATTAAATCTTGTGGAAGTACAGGGTCGAAATCTTGTAGAGCTAGATGTCTGAAATCTTGTGTAGGTACAGCATTGAAATCTTGGGGAAGTAGATGCTTCCAATATTGTGAAACACATGATTGAGATCTTAAAGAGGTAGATTCTCACGACATGATAAATATATACATCAATAAGTGGTTGGAATCTTGTGGAAGTGAAATATTTAAATCACGTGGAAATAAAGGAATGGAATCTTGTGAAAATAGAAGTTTAAGTCAAAGATAAGTTCTGGTTAATAAATTAAAGGAGGAAGCTCGATTGGTAGAATTAAGGGCAAACGTAAAAGCACATGGTATGATACTCTCTATTNAATCTTGTGGAACTACAAAATTACAATCTTGTGGAACTACAAGATTACAATCTTGTAGAAGTAGATGATTAAATCTTGTGGAAGTACAGGATCGAAATCTTGTAAAGCTAGATGTCTGAAATCTTGTGTAGGTACAGCATTGAAATCTTGGGGAAGTAGATGCTTCCAATATTGTGAAACACATGATTGAGATCTTAAAGAGGTAGATGGTTGAAAATTCATTACTTTATAGACATAGTGTAAGCCATTGATGTAGGATATTCATCATGTCTTCTTTCTCTGAACAACGTTTCGAGAGATAAGTAGTATCTTTCTCACGACATGATAAATATATACATCAATAAGTGGTTGGAATCTTGTGGAAGTGAAATATTTAAATCACGTGGAAATAAAGGAATGGAATCTTGTGAAAATAGAAGTTTAAGTCAAAGATAAGTTCTGGTTAATAAATTAAAGGAGGAAGCTCGATTGGTAGAATTAAGGGCAAACGTAAAAGCACATGGTATGATACTCTCTATTGTAGCTCACTATAATTCTTTGCTGTCCTTCCTTTTATTTTAATGGTGAAGAGCTATACAATACATAACACTACTGAGTGCATGGAACTGTGAAAAGAAAAAGAATTATGGAAAAAATGGAAAATGGCTAAGAAAAAAGATGAGGCTTAACCTTACACATGAAAACATTCAAATCATACGACCTGGCAAGCATTCAGAAGCCAAAGAATTTCACAGTCAACCTTAGTTCTTTATTTTTTTCTCTTGAATTTATTAGCTTCTTTCTGTCTATCCACCTTTTTGTTAAGCCCTCTATTTTTCCATCGTTCTATCCATCTATCTACCAACCTATCCAATGACATTTGCAGGACTGTTTATTACATGAACAATGCAATATCACTGGCTATTCACAGATATTTTTTATATCCCTGGGGTAAACATTAGGTCTTCAATATAGAAAATAGGGCCAACAAAGTGGTATTTGAAACAGAAAGTGTTTTTTTAGACAAATCACTTGTTTATTTATTCCGCATCATTGACAATTTCAAAAGAAATGGAAAAGTGCATTGCAGCAGCTGAGATGTGGTTCTTCAGGAGAATCCTTAAAATTTCCTGGAGAAAGAGAGTATCAAACGACGAGGTGTTAAGCCGAGCAGGCGTCGAGCGTTCTCTCCTCAAATTAATCTGGAAAAGGCAATGGGAATTCCTGGGACATATCATGCATAAAGAAGGACTGGAAAATCTTAGCATCACAGGAAAGATCGATGGAAGGCGTAGCAGAGGGAGGCAGAGGTTAACATATATTGCCAGTATCAGCAAGTGAACGAACCGAACTGCGCAAGACATATTGAAGGCCACCAAAGACCGGAGGATGTGGAAGTCCATGATCGCCAACGTCCTTGCGGGATATGGCACATGAAGAAGAAGAAGAAGAAGATTTATTCCGCACGGCAAAACTAACCAATAAAATTGTCGCAAGAAAAGCATTGCTGAAGTCAAATATTTAACACCCAACATCTTCCTGGTACCTTTATCCCTTACTTTCATATTAAATCCAATGGTATATTTAGATCGAAACATATGAAATATTTTACTAGCTTTATTTCATGAGCCTTTCTCTTTTCTTCAAGAGATTGCTTATCAGTTAAAGAAGAAGCATAATCATGTTAAGGAAATAGCTTTCTTGTTTTGTCCTGACGGAAAGACGTACAGTTAACGTTTTACAGGCAGCATAATCATTTACGATTTATTCCTGTAAAAATTAGGAATTTTTTTTCGCTTATTGAGATAATTAATATCTCTTCGTAAATTTTTAGCTGCTTCAAAGATTAGAGAAGAAGATCTAGATGGTAAGTTTCAAGACACTACAATAAATCTTGAAAATTCTGATTTCATGGACTCAGAGGAAGCCATATATGTAAGAGAATTATTATGTCATGAGTCGTACGCTTTTTCCGAGCTACGTTTCGAGAGATACTTCTCCCATCGTCAAGCTGACGATGGGAGAAGTATCTCTCGAAACGTAGCTCGGAAAAAGCGTACGACTCATGACATAATAAAACTCTTACATCTACTACAATAAATATTTTTGAAAAATCACAATAAAAATTACGTTGATTCGGCAAGACTAATTCACTTTTTCCCGTTGATGAAATAATGCTGGAGTTATGTGGCTTCTTGGTCCTATTTTTTATAAAATGATTTATTTAAATATGGAAATGTTCTGTACTACTAATCGTTTATGTAATAATATTTTGGTGTTAACGCACAACTTAGCTTCCATCTTGAAGAAAATTTTTTCCCCTCTTTCATTGTTACGAAAAATGATAGCAGCAGGAACACTTTCATTCCTTGTCAGGTAAGTATAAATGGACTTGGTCGGTGACGCGCCAAAACTCTTTGGAGTAATGTCTAAATAAAAATCTAATAAATATTGGACTTTAGCGCAATGTCGACAAACGAAGGAAGGCGTATTTGATGATGATGATAATTTGTTGTAAGATAATAGTTGATAGTCATTATTCATCTGAAAACAGATTATTCATCCAGGATCTTTGGCTGGTTCTGATACGAAAAAGAAAATACCATNATCATTTACGATTTATTCCTGTAAAAATTAGGAATTTTTTTTCGCTTATTGAGATAATTAATATCTCTTCGTAAATTTTTAGCTGCTTCAAAGATTAGAGAAGAAGATCTAGATGGTAAGTTTCAAGACACTACAATAAATCTTGAAAATTCTGAACTTCATGGACTCAGAGGAAGCCATATATGTAAGAGTTTTATTATGTCATGAGTCGTACGCTTTTTCCGAGCTACGTTTCGAGAGATACTTCTCCCATCGTCAAGCTGACGATGGAAGAAGCCTTGTGAAAGAAATAAAGGAAAATGGCGTATTACCATATATACTTTTGCTAGTAGAACCGTTTCTAAAAAGGCACCACTGTTCTTTATTGATAAGCCAAGAATCCCAGAGGCGATGACACAAAAACACTTCGCTCATTTAGTTTCGATGTTATTTTTAAATCTTTATTGAAATGGTTTAGCCTTAATTTTTACACTCATTTTAACCTCGACAAACATCTCAATATTGATGAAAATAGGATGAAAGTTAATATGTATTAAGTTTTATTCCACTGTCATCAAACATTTTGACCAGTGAATGGTAATTAAAGAAATGGCTTGGTTATTAGGTAATATATATAGAAGACATTTTTTGGTATCTGTTATTTTATGAATTTACGATTTTAGTCATAAAATGATAAAGCAAGATGTTTCCGGTGTTAATAAAGTTTTTTTTCGGGGGTCAGGTTTTTTTGTTTTAGTGAAAAAGGTGTTTTATGTAGAAGACCCAGTCGTATCTGTCTGAATAGAAATATGGGCAGAAAAGCAAAGGCAGTAATTGAAACCAAGCTTGGCTCAACATTTATTTTTCATTAAGTCTTATTAAAGATAAAGTTGTTGTGACAATATATATATATATATTCATATATACATACATATATATACATATATATACACATATAAATATATATATATTTATATATATTTATTGACGATATACTTAAACATGGGCACTGGAACCAACATTAAGTTGTTGTTGTTGTTGGTGGTGGTGGTGGCTGTGGGCTGGGATCTAGTGACTGAGCAAGTTGTCAACATAGTTAAAGTAGAATGCATAATTCACAATTTTTGCTTTATGAAATGGTCAAAAACATATTCGTCATATCCAGTTATGGTATGAATACAGTACTGAAATTTTAATTCTTTACAGCTAATACTTAAAAGCTTATTTGAACAACAATATGAAGCTTCTCCCTTTTCCCGCCAATGATATAAGAACCATATTTTACAAATAAATAGTGTGTACCATTAATGACAAGCAAATATGATCTTCTTTTCATATCCTCTGACTTTAAAACAATTAACTAAAACAATTGTTTGTTTTCTTTTTAATTATTGTTTCTTTACTCTTCTTCCTCTTGTTTCATTTCAGACGGTCTTATGTTTCGTGGATTAGGGGGACAAAGTCTGCGGGCCCAAAACGAGGCACTCATTGAGGGTAAATTCCAAGATCAAAGTGAAGACGAGGATTATCAAAACAATAAAGAAGAGACACTTAGTGCAAGACGTATGTAGTTTTATTGGAATTTAACATTGGAAAGACTTTCTTCGTGTATGTTAGCTATTGCTAAAATTTATTACACGGACAATGGGTCAAATAAAAATTTCTTTAGGGGATCAAGTGTAAATTCACTAGTGAAAACTCCATTCATGTAAACGTAAAGCAACAGAAATAATAACATGTTTTACAAATGCCTGTATAAAAGTCTAAACAATATTTGTACAATTGTTATTTTCTAGGAAACAGATAAACTTTTTGGTTGCCTTTCCTTTTAATCCTTACGTTTTGAAAGATGGAAAAAGAAAGACATATTATTGGTAGTGAAAATTAAAGTTGCTATTTTTATCTGGGAGCTGGGTGTTCCCCAAGGGTCTTTGTAGGTTCCTGTTTTGTTTTTTATTAATATAAGGCTGCGAGTAGCTCTTCTTTCCAGGATAGATTAAAATGAGAAAGGTAATACAGGTTAACTACCAATCTTTTTTATGCGAAAATGTGGAAAAGTTATAAACGAGAATAGCATTAGAAAATCTTTTCTTGGAAATACCCTAAATTGAGTTAAATGAATGATTTTTCAAAGAACGATTTTATTTCATTCCTTGCCTTTTTGTAGAACTGAAAGAGGCCTTTTCATAAAAGGTTTATTTTATGGCGATGGTTGTAATTGCAATGGAACTGTTCAATTAAAATAGAGAGACTTCAAATATTGATTAATATAAGAAATAGAAACATTAACTTTTCGTGGTTAACAAGTTGACCCTCCTTCCAATCTTCATGAGTAATATTCAAATGAAACGAAAATCTGTATTGTATCCATTTTAAAGAAGAATCGGGTAAAAAGGTGCAGTTAATAACCTTGTATTAAGTACTTATTTTCGCTCACCTCTTGTCAGGCTGGTAAAATTGTGTGCATTCTAAATTCCTAAAAGTTAACCCACAATGAAAAATACATTTTTTAAAACAGTCAACTTTTATTTTCTTTACCACTTATTTATTTTCTATCATTAAATAATATTTTAGTTATATGAACATTCTCTGATTCCACTGACGACAGTCTGATGATCGCCATGTCTTTTACAATCTTAAGAGCAAGATTGGACTGTATCTATTAAAGATTCTTCTAGTTTCTCTGATTACTTATTTACGTTCTTGTAAGACGCATCTCTCATTAAAATGCTAACATATTCTACCTGAAAATTCTCCAGCAACTTTGAATTAAAGTAGTCATTCTAATATTTAGTGCAAAAGAAATTTTGTATCAATAATTCTTAATTCTTAGTTAATCATATATAATATTGGCTTCGAAATATATTCAGACGATGGCTTCTGAAACATGATACCAAAATCATTTGTTGTTTGAACGATTCCTAGCTAAAAAATTTTCTTAATCAGTATGATACAAAAAATTATTGATTTTGTTCCTGTAGAAAGCTTTATGCAAAATAATAGAAAATCATTAATATGCTGGTTAAATTTATAACAACGGCAAGCCTAATCTACACATGTTTTTAGGAGCTTCTCTCCCCTAGTTTTTTCTTTGTTTAAGACTGGCTTTACTAGCATATCCTTTACCCAGTTTTACACTTAAAAACATAAGGCACATATCTCCAGGGATTAAAGATATATAGTGGGAAATATTTAGGTGAAATAACTCTCAAATTTCCACAAAAAAAACAAATTCTTTTTATTAGAAGTCTTTGATAAACTATCTACATAAGTAAAAGTGTATTGTCAACAAATGGGATAGTCGATGAGTGATTATAAAAAATATTAAAGTATATTCTAAGGTCTTATAAATAATAATATAAAATTAGGTCAAGAAATCCTACACTGTGTGATTAGAACACTTTCTGAATCGAGATTGCCTTATTTGTAATCTTGGGTCTACAAGTAAACAACAGGGATTTGGGGATCAGAAGGTAACTTACTATTCCATTGTTAAGGATATGTTTGCTCGACCTGAAGTGAAGTGCTACTTTACTTGGATAATTAACATCAAACTGGAACACCCCAATCAAAGCTTGTTTATTCAGTATCAACCACCAATTCTCTATCTATGGAGTGTATTTGAAAAATAATATTAGGGTAAGAAAATACACTGCAGATAATATTCTAAAATATAGTTTATGCTTTTTCAGTAAGGTAGGATGCTAAAAGGCTTTTCATCTAGCCCTCAATCTGAAGGAAGTCCTCTGGCACTCTTAAAGTCTATGATATTTCGTTCTTTGCTTGATTATTTAAATAAAGAGTAATATAATAGCAAATATAATTGTTTTTTGTGGCAATTAAAATACCATCTAAGAACGATTCATGCCATTGTGAGCAAGACAGACACACGAAATCACAGCCCTACCACAAAAAACCCCAACAAAAATCATAAATAATTAAATTAGCCTTTGTGTGCTGATACTGCAACATGATGATGCAAGGTAGGTAATAAAAATAGTGTACTATATGTCACACACTCTATTTTCAATATTAAGCGTCCCCTTCCGATCAATCTCTTCATTGTACCGTGTTCGTACGTTAAAAGCATCTCCTCTTCATTGTACCGTATTCGTAAGTTAAAAGCATCTCTTCATTCATCTCTACTTCCCGCTTTAATCTCGGATAAATATACGTTCTTCTTTAATTTTAAGCAACTTTTTAACAAAACGTATATGCTTGTTGTAATTGGAATGAAACGAAATCTGTTATGTAATTAGACTTTTTACAGATACAGTTTTTGAAAAATAACATACATCTGTTCTATTTATTTTGGAATAAGTGCCCCACTCGCAAACGCGCCCCTCCACTTTAACATAGTTTTGAAATAAGCTTTCAGAGGGATTGACCAAAGAAACACAGTGTTTTTTAAACCAAAAAACAATTCTGAGAAGATCCAACATGTACACATTTGGTTTGTTGACATTTTATGACAACTGACGAAAGAAAAACAAGGCGACACAACAGACAATACCTTGTAAGTAACCTTCTTTTATTTGATTTCAACTATTTTTCCTTAACGTTGTGCCAGAGCAGATGAAATTCTTGGACTATCAATGAAAACACAAAAATAATAGTGCTTAAAACCTAACCCTCATTATAATGTAGGTCTTATGTATATACTTAAATCAATAACTGGCTGTTTATGTGCCCAGGGATTAGAAGGCTCTGCCTTTTCTGACTCATTCCAACGAGGTCTCTTCCTACCATGGTTTTCTACTGATTTTGGTGTGAGTCCAGTGTCAGCTAGTATTTGGTCTTTTAAAAGTTTTGGCAGTCTTACTCTTGGTCTTGTATTACGTAAGTTTTCTTTGTAAGCTGTCATTGTTTACCTTCCTTCAGGTCATCTCAGAACATGTCCAAACCAGGAAAAATGCTTTTTCTTGATGCCATTGTTAATCTTAGGTTCAGCTCTGGTCATCTTCGAAATATCTTCCTTTACTAACCTCAAGCATTTAAAACTTAAACTGAACAATTTAAAAATAGAGGTTAAAATATATTAGCTTCATACTAAAGTGTAAAAAGTACAAGTAACGCCATCTCCCGGCAAAATAATTAAGTTTACGAGTCACAGAATTTCATCTGCTATTAAAGAGATGACACAACTGAAACAGATGTGTGTAACATACTGTACAATTCTGACTTTTTTTTCAATTTACTTACATAAAATTGCTTTAGACAATACCTGTGACGATTCGTATATATTAGGCTTAGAATTTCTTTTAACGACATACCTCTGGGTTTAAATCTACATGACTAATATATTTATATATGTATATATATAGGTATATATGTATATATTTATCTTATTTAACGTCCACTCTTTAGACACGTATTGTGCTGCTCACCAGCTCATCAATGCAGCTTGGAACAATTTGAATGTTTGCATTCAATACAAGGATCCCCATCAATTGCCATTAGGACAACAATGAGAACAGTGTTGGCCAAGTATACATCCAGAATATTAGACGTGGTGATGAGCCAGAGTGTTAACACAACCACAAAAGCGTTGAGTGTCGCATAGTTGCGAACAAAAAATAACATCGATTTCACTAATTGGCCTACAACGCACAAGAAGGACACAGCTCAACCTAAAATTACACATTCACACATACACACAAACACGTACTCTCACACACAAGCATGTATACAAGCATACACACAAGCAACACATCGATACAATTACACATATATAAACACACATATAAGTATAAACATAGTAATTCCCCCAAGCAATGTCTGTGATAGTTAAATTTTATGTACTTTTAGAATTCACTTTTCAGTCTAATGATGTAAGTATGGAATAATCTTTTTGTATATATACTATATAAAATATGCTATATTTTTTAAAAAGCTTATACAAAATAAACCAATCAGATAACTTTATTTGTGATACTAGGATAATGAGCCAGAGGGTTGAAACTGCAGGCTTCTATGTTATACAAAATACATAAAATGGTCTAAAGCTCATTGAATACGACCCTGTCAACTGAAGCATTTGAATTACTTTATTTTAGCAGCTTATTAGTCCATCTTTCCCTGAATCGAATTTTTGTAATCACCTATTTTCAATTCTTGTCTGGAATGATGCAGAAGTGCCATCTCTGTACAACATTTTCTTTCGTTGATATTTCAGATTTTGTTCTTTGGACTTTTCTATTAAAATCGGGAAAAAATATTTATAATATCTTGTTTACCAGGTAATAAGTTTAGTTCCTGAGAAACAAAATACAAGCATTGTGTATCATCAAATTTTCTTTTGAAGAACATTTTTTCCACCTTGTCGCTACGGAAATTTTTATTTTTCAAAGCTAAGTTTAAATACCGGAAAACAAAAGCT